>PVJN01023453.1:0-32285 GCA_004026805.1 Lasiurus borealis | reverse complement strand
TTAGAAAACTTTATTTTTAGTTTCAGAGTCCAGAAAGCGCTGAGAATTCCTGCACATCCTTCACAGATTCCTCAGTGCTAATGTTTACCTGGTTTGCTGTGTGTACTGCCTATCTTTCTCTTATTTCCGTTTCTGTCTTTTGTGTTTGAACGTTGCTCAGCTTGTTTGAGAACCTGGACGACTCAGCAGGCTGGCCTGCACGGCTCTCAGGAAGCTCAGTCCCAAAGGGCCTTGCCAGTAGTCCCCGAATTTCTCCTGGCTTCACACGGGTGCTGTAGGCAGCAGCAGACAGAAGGTCTGAAGCTGCTTTTCCATCCATTTTCCAGAGCTTGTACTTCCAGTCTCCTGAACTGGAATGGGTCGGGGGCCTATGAGCTTCTGAAAGATTGTGAATTCTGATTTGAGGACCCCTGCCCATTAGATTAGGGATGGGAACATTTGGCTCGTGGGCCGTGTAAGGCATGCGAAATCACTTGGTCTTGGCCTGCCAAGGCATTAAGGGTGAGTTAGTTAAATGTGTGACCACATATAGCAGGCCAGTTTTTAAGTTGTCAATTTTATATGGCCCATGAATGATGTTATAAATATCCAGTGGCCTTTGGCAGAAAAAAAGGTTCCCCACCCCTGCATTAGACGGAGGTCCTGGGAGCCTCTTAATTCTAGACCCCGTTCAGGGTTTCTCAAGCCTGATCGCTGATTTTAGAGCTTTTCTTAACCAGCTGTCTGCTGCTTGTCCCCCTGCTCCCAACCCGTCCTTGCTGTTGGCATCTTCTGTCTCCTGTCCTCTGTCTTTATCCTCCGTGTCTGGATTCTCACCTGTCTTTGCCCGTCCTTGGGTTTGTTGTGTCCTTTGGCTGTGGCACTTGCTCTGCAGAGTCCTGTGGCTTCTCTCTCTCGGGGATAAGGAAACACACATCAACATCTGTGTAAAAGTGACTAAAATATCTGAAGATTTATGTTCAAATCATGAACATTAATATTTTAAACATGCAAAAGATACTTTTTCTTACTTAATGTATATAGATCTCGTCTGATGTTTTTATTAAAATATTTTTACCATCTTTGTCGTTCATTGATTTTTTTCAGGGAGGAGATTACAGCTATAGGCACCTGGGTGTTTCCAGGCCCAGCCTCACATAGCACAGGCCAAAGGGGGCTCCCACTCTGAGCACTCTGCAGAGCATCCCCAGCAATGCCCCTGAGAGAACAGCAGTTTTAGACCCTGATTTGTTGGTGTTTTATTTAGGTGATGGCTTTGGGCGTGGAGAGGTACTAAACCGAGGTTCAGGAGGACTTGAAGCTCCCGCTGTTAGTCCTGCAGTGCTGTCCCCCGCCTCAGGAAGCTTCCCACAGCCACTGGCAGCCATGAAGGAGAAGGAAGTCCACCCGAAACAAGTTAAGGTAATGGGAGTAGGATGAGGTGTGCTGGTGGGCTCCATCTCTGGCGCACCCTGTAACTGTGCCATTGGCTTCCAAGTGTCGCATGAGATCATACGCTGCTCAGAGAGCTCAGCTTCAGCTCTGTCCTGCCTGAATGCCTCCTGTGAGGAGTGTGCTCATCCTAACACCAGCTTCCCCATGAGGACAGCTCTGGAAGCCGCCTTCCTCTTCGCTCCGCCTCTTTGGCCAGGACATGGATGGCCAGCGTGCGTGTCCCAGTTCCCATTGCTCTATAGTAAACGGCCCTCTCCTGTGCTCACAGACCCTGCGGGCAGGGACTCAGGGCCAGTCTGTTGGGACTGTTTCTTTGTGCCCTGTGTCAGGGGACACCCCCATGAGTTAGCCATTCCGTCTGCAGACACCTTGTCCCCTGAAGTGTACGCACCTCCCACGGGGCTTCCTCTTAGTATGGCAGCTGTGCTCCCAGGAGAGCCAGGGAGGAACATGGAGTCTTCGGAGTCCTCGTGACTTCTCTACAGAAGTTGCTCTCAGGCTTAGGGGAGGGACGATGTTCACTGTGCAGGAGCAGATGGCATGGCTCCATCATGGGGTCCTCCTTGGAGGGGCTAATATAGGAATTCACTCTTTGAAAGCCAGGTTCCTGCTGTTTCTGGCTATTATGGGGGAGGAAAGTTTGAAAACCTCACAAGACAGCAGGTTCTGCTCTCTGACAAAGTCCATGCGAATACTGTGCAGGCGGCCCCAGCGAGCGTTCATGGCAAGGGCAGCACAACGAATGGATGAGTGCTTTCAAGCTGCTTTTCCTTTTTTTTTTTTTTTCCCCAATGTTTGTGGCCTTGTAGGCTTTGCTGCAGATGGTGTATGATGAGAGCCACCACATCCTGGCCCTGTCCGAATACCATGGATACCCCAGCGCGCTGAGCAAGGGCGAGCCGAGCACACCCATCAGGCACTTCCTGAGGGGTGGCCAGGGCTTGCTGGAGGCCATGCCAGCTCTGAGGAGGCACCTGACCCCAGAACCCCAACAGGCAGAGAAGGTATTTCCTCACGTTTTAGAACACAGCTTGAGTGGTATTTCCAGTAACGGTGAAGAAACTGACAACTTGCCTCCTCTTGATGCCAATACAATTTGGAATTGTTTTACCAATAAGCAGGAATAGGAAACAAGTGGTGGTCGGTGGTGGCGAGAAGATGGTGATATTGACGAGTAACCCTCTCACTCACATTCATGGGCACCAGCCACATGTGAGGGGGCCGGTCGAGCCTTAGCTCACAGGGTCTCAATGTCCACTCTGCAGGCAAAGAGCCAGGGAGGCCAGGAGAGGGGGAAGCGCAGAGGTGAGGGCCAAATGTGAACTATGTCCGAGGGAAGCCAGCCTGCCATGGGCTTTGAGGGAACAGTGGGCAGGACACGAGGCTGAACCTGTAGGGCGGACCATCTAGAATAGGTAGCCAGACGGTGACCACCTGTGCACGTCTACACCTTGTGTATGCATACACATGACCCCATGCCTCTAGCCTGCGCAGTCATGTGCTCTGGCATGCACTCTGGCCTGTGTTGGAAAAAGGTTTGCCGCTGACTTTGCTTGACCTTGTTTCCACCATCGTCTTCAGTGGTTTGTTCTGTGCTTGGATGGCAGTATTGGCCTTTCATGCCCTGGACAGTCCAGGGGGTGCGCTTGAGTCCCTTCTGTTGGAGCAGCTCCTGTTTGAACCTTTAGATGCATCTGTGGCAAACACTGAGCTGCTTGTTCCAATTTTAGGAGCTTTCCGACACCTGCCTTGACTGGAGAGGAGAATTCCTGCAGGTCGTCCAGGAGGCGTTTGAAAAGGAGAGGGAGATGCTGACGGTGGAGCTACAGCCTCAACTCGGTGGCTCTGACGCCAGAGCTCTGGTGGAGAGACTGCAGAAGGTGGCCCAGGAGCAGGTAAGCTTGGGCCTGGGTTACCTTAGAGCAGCGGTTCTCAACCTGTGGGTCGTGAACAGCTAGCAGGGTCTCCTAAGACCATCAGAAAACACAGATATTTACATTAAGATTCATAACAGTAGCAAATGACAGTGATGAAGCAGCGACAAAAATAATTTTATGGTTTGGGATCACCACAACATAAAGAACTGTATTAAAGGGTCGCGGCATTAGGAAGGTTGAGAACCACTGCCTTAGAGCTTACCCCTGTTTCAGCTGATCTGGGAACAGGCCCATGACTGAGAGGAATTCCTGCTACAAACCAAGCGTAATGCTGCATGTTTCCGCACGAATTCTTTCACATGGAAGGAAAGTTATATGCCTCTACCCTCCTTTATCCCTCACTCTGTTCTAGAGATAACTGGCCTTTCCTTGGAGGGAAAGGCATTTTCAGACTGCCCAGCCCCAGGTTATGAGCTTGAGTCCAGAGTCAGGGTGTGAGGTTGGTCAGAGCAGCCCCCAGGCACAGATCAGGCCCAAGAACGAGACCAAGGTGCCGGGGGTGATGGTCACTCATGTCCTCGGCATGCTTTCCCCCATCCACGGACAGAGTCGTAGTGGAGGCTTGTATGTGCAGAGGGTGTGCTGTTTCTGCCTGGAGCCACCAGCGCTTGGACCATGCTCCGTCTCAGCCTGTTTCCCCATGTGGGCAGGTTCCTCCTCCCTGCTGAGCCTTCCTAACTGCGTCCCTCGTTTGTCCCATCTCCAGGGGGACCTGCAGGAGAAGTCCTTGGAGCACCTCCGTCAGTCCGACAGGAGCAGCTTGCTGTCCGAGATCCAGGCCCTGCGAGCCCAGCTGCGGCTGACGCACTTGCAGAACCAGGAGAAGCTACAGCAGCTGTGCGCCGCGCTCACCAGCGCGGAGGCCCGTGGGAGCCAGCAGGAACACCAGCTGCGCAGGCAGGGTGGGTGCACCCCGGAGACATGTGCCCACTGAGGTTCACCTGGTGGGTAAGGTGGCACACGGGTTAGCAAAGCTCCTCTGGACTGCCCAGAGCTGGATCTGGTGGCAGCAGTGACATCCTGTTTTTTTCTGGTCCCTGAGTGCAGGGAATGTCAGCCTGGTCATCAGAATACTGTGGCTGGAATGTGTCTTGGTTCATAAAACTCTGAGTAAAAATGACTCTGCGACCAGTCAGCACAAAGGCTTTGCCAGGAGTCCTGGCAGGTGGTGAGTGGCCTGGTGTCTGAGCAGATGTGCTGGGTGCCAGCAGGACCTAGTCTGGGAGAGTCCCTGGAGCTCGCACTGGGCTTAAGTAACTGTTATAGTTTGTACATTTAATTAGATCCCTTGGGTTTCTTTTATAGAGATGCTCATGTCACCTGTGAATAAAAATATATATTTTTTATTTTTTCTTTCCCATCTACCCCCTTTTCTCGCTGACCACTGGTCAGGTCTGAAGCACGTGGTGAATGGAGTGTCGGGCCCTGCTCCCGGCTGCAGGGCAAGCACTCCATGTCTTACCATTAAATAGGATGATAACTGTGGTCTTCACAGATGCCCTGTGTTAGCTCTGGCAAGTCCCTTCTCTCCTTAGTTTTGGAAGCTGAATAACGGCCAACTAACTCTGTGTAGTGGGAGCAGTCTTGCATTTTGGCTGTGACCCCTTGTCATGGTGCATTGTCCTTTGTACATTTCCGGGCTGGGTTTATTCATATTAGGCATCTGCATTCATGAGGGATACTAGTCTGCAGCGTTCTTTTGGTTTTGGCATTGGAGTAGCGCCAGCCTCATGGAGGACTGACATCTGTCTACTCTTCTGTTTTCCAGAGGACTTCTTATAGAACTAGTTTATTTGTTAACTTTTGAGAGAATTCTCCAGTGAAGCCACTGAGCTGGAGTTGTCTCTGTGGGAGGTTTAGCATTGGAGTGACAGATGGGGTGGCATTTTAGACCACAGGGATGGTCACACCTGGCCTTCCTGCCCCAGCAGGGAGGGTTCTGAGCAGCCTCCCACATGCAGGTCCATCTTGGCTTAGCTCCAAACTCAGCCTCCAGAGAGCCCAGATCTGAACTGGAGAGCCCAGAGGGGGTGTGGCCCACCCTGGGGAACCATGTTGTGTTGAGACCTGGTGTTGTTGTGTTGGAGGAATCAGCAACAGGCGGAAGGAATGTGTCCCTGGCACCATCAGAAGCAACGCCTTTTAGGTTACAGAAACTTCATTCTCCTTGTCTGTAATTAAATCATCCGTACAACTCTCTTTGGACTCCTGAATAATGCTCTTTTATGTTTTCTAATCTTCCTCTTAGTTGAGTTACTGGCATACAAGGTTGAGCAGGAAAAATGTATAGCGAGTGATCTCCAGAAAACCCTCAACGAAGAGCAACAGAAAGCAAATAACGCCCGAAAGCTGCTGGTGGTGGAGCAGAACGCCGTCAAAGCTTTGAAATCGGAGCTCTGTGAGTGTAAACAGGACAACGAGAGGCTGCTGAAGTCCCTCAATGACGTGCAGAGAGAGGTTCTCCAGCTGAGGTGCGTATGGCGCTGCCTTCGCGGTACACTGCCCGCTAGCCCCCGGCTGTCATCAGACCTTTGGTAGAATAAATGGAAGTGACATAGTTGTCACCACATCGCTCCTGACAGTGATGTAATGGAGCCTCGGTGCCATGACTTGTGCTGCATGCTCAGTAGGTATTAGACGAAAGTGCCCTGCTTCCGTGTATTTAGAGCGTGAAGATGGGACTGAGCATGTGCGCAGCTAATGAGGAAACAACAGGGCCTACCTGCCTCGTCCTGGGAGCTCCCGGCCCCTGAGAGTGGGACTGTGTCCCTTCAGAGCGCTGTGGAGTGTGACCGCCTCTCTCCCCACACAGGTCCGTACTGGACAGCAAGGAGAACGACCTGAAGGCCGCGCTTCAGGAGCTGGAGAGCGAGCGCAATAAGGAGCGCGCCCTGCAGAGCCAGCTGGAGCAGGAGCAGCGAGAGCACCTGCAGAAGGAGGGCCAGGACTCCAAGGCCCTGGAGGTAAGGGGACCAGGGATGGCTAGTCACCACACCGGCCAGGGATGGGAGCTGGGAGGCCATTCTCTGTGATGCTGCCTCTGCTGCTTTTTGTGGCTGTTGAGTCCAGGTGACAGGACAGTGAGGTAGGGCTGCATCTTCAGGTAAAACACGCAGCAGCTTTGCAGTGACAGTTTGTGATGACCGTATGATGTCAGCGCTGCATCACACATGGTCCTCACCATCTCTGCCAGCGTGGTTCTGCAGAGTGGACACTGCCGCCTTCCACACAAGGCACAGCCTCAGAAGCCTGTGTCAACCAGATAAACTGCATGACCCAGCTCCTGTGCGAGATGTACAGCACGTGTGTGAATTGGTGTTTTTGTTTGGCAGCTTGATGACCACATGACAGCAGATGTTCCCCAGTTAGGGCAAAGCTGTCTTTCAACAACACAGACCACGGTTCAGCTCAAACTGCTTGTGTGTGGTTTGTCTTCTTAGTGTCCTGAATGTTGTGGTTCTAAGGAAGGGAGAATGAACCCAAGATGTGTATGTGTGTTTACTCAAAAAGGTAATAAGAATTATACAGTTGACCCTTGAAAAACACAGGTTTGAACTGTATGCATCTATTTATATGTGGATTCTTTCAGTTGACTGCTGTTCTAAGGGTCAACTCCGTAGTTGGGAATTGGCATATACAGAGGGCCAACTGTTGTTATATGCAGATTTCTGTCTTCGAGAGAGGTCTGTGCTCCTAATACCCACATGGTTAAAGGGTCAGCCATGCATACTTTTGTTAGCCACGGGGTAAATTTCAAAAGGTGTAATTGCTGGTTGAAGGATAGAAACAGAAACTTGCGTGGAAAGGCTGTTTAGATACTTTTCTCCCGTTTTAAGTTTCCATCTTCTATTTCCCTGACCCAGGAGTTAAGAATATCTTTGGAGAAGCAATACGCTCAGAATAATCGGCTGTGTGTAGCATTGAAACACGAGCAGACAGCAAAGGACAACCTTCAGAAGGAGCTGCAAATTGAGTCCTCGCGCTGCGAGGCGCTACTGGCGCAGGAGCGGAGCCGCCTCTCCAAGCTGCACCGGAACCTGGAGGCCGCGCAGGGCCGTTCGCAGGAGCTGTCCGAGGCCCTGCAGCACGAGCGGGTCCTGACGGAGCAGCTGAGCCGGCGGGCCCAGGAGGCCTGCGCCCACCAGGAGACACAGGCACACCGCGCTCTGCTGCGGAAGCTGAAGGAGGAGACGGGCCGGGTGGCGGAGCTGCAGGCCGCGCTGGAGAAGGTGCAGCAGCACGCCCTGTGCGCCCAGCAGCAGCTGGAGGCCGAGGTGCGGAGGCGCTGCGCGGAGCTCGAGAAGGAGAAGGAGGTGAGTGCCAGGCTGAGGTCTACGGTGCAGGCCCTGCGGACCTCCAAACCAGAGCTGAGCTCTTACCGGGACAGGGAGAGGGAGAAGCCCACACAGCCGCAGGCAGAGTTAGAGCAGTTACACACGAGGCTGGCAGAGCGAGAAGGACACAAGGACACGAGCAGAAGAGTGGAGACCAGGCAGAGCCGGGCAGACACGGACAAGTGGAAGAAGTGGCAGAGAGACAAGGAGAAACTGGTGAGAGCCGCCCTTGGCTAATAGCATTAGCAGCTAAGTTAGTAGGTTTAGATAACCCACAGGACGCGGGCTTGTTTTGGTCCCTTCTGTTCGGCTGGCCTGCACAGTCCTGTGCTGGAAGCAGTAACCACCACAACCCTGTGGCAAGGTTCGAAGTCAGAAGGTGCACGGCCTTTTACTTGGTTCTTTTTCACGGTTTAGACGTTGGGGATCCTGGCAGTTCTACACACATTCAAGGACTGGGCTTTTTCATTTCTGTAAGAAAGACTGTTGGGATCGCACCAACTCAATAGATCGCTTTGAGAAGTATTGTCACCCTAACCATGTTCATTCTTCACACCCGTGAAATTAGGTCTCCCAATTTATTTAGGTCTTTTATTTCTTTCAACAATGTTTTGTAACTTTCAGATGATAAGCTTTGCACTTCTTTTGTTGAATTTTTTCCTAAATATGTTACTATGTTTGTAGCTGCCGAAATGGAATTGTAATTTTAGTTTTACTTCAGGCTGTGCACTGGTGTACAGCCGTCCAGTTGATTTTTGTGTGTTGATCTTGTGTCCCTCAACCTAGCTGCACTTGTTCATTAGTTCCAGTGTTTCTTAATGGATTCTTTGGGAATTTCCGTGTACCCGATCATGTCCTCTTAACATAAGCATAGTTTGATTGCCTTCTTTTCTATCTGGTGTCTATTTCTTCTCGCTGCCTGACTGCCCTGACCAAAGCTTATAATGCAGCGCTGAGGGAGGTGGTAAGGGGACATCGTACCTTGTTCCTGATTGTAGGGCAAGCAGTCTTATTTTTTTTAATGGTTTATTTTTAAAATATATTTTATTGACATTTTACAGAGAGGAAGGGATAGGGATGGAGAGTTAGAAACATTGATGATAGAGAAACATCGATCAGCTGCCTCCTGCGCACTCCCTATTGGATATGTGGCTGCAACCAAGGTACATGCCCTTGACTGGAGTGGAACCTGGGACCCTTCAGTCCACAGGACGATGCTGTAGCCACTGAGCCAAACTGGTTAGGGTAGCAGTCAGTCTTTCACGTTTAAGTATGATGGGATTTTTGAGATGCCCTTTATCTGAGGAAATGCTCTTCTATTCCTAGTTGTTTTAATCATTATTATATTTTGAAAACACATTTTTATCGATTTCAGAGAGGAAAGAAGAGGGAGAGGGAGATAGAAGCACCAGTAATGAGAGAGAATCATTGATAGGCTGCCTCCTGCACACCCCATACTGGGGATTGAGCCCATAACCCACCCACCCATGTGCCCTGACCAGGAATTGAACCATGGCCTTCTGGTTCATAGGTCGATGCTCAATTGCTGAGCCGCACCAGTATTGGATTTGTTTTTCATTGTGTCTTTTCAGAGCTATGGCTTTTGCACTTTATTCTATTGATGTGGTGTATTGCATTGCTTTTCATATGTCAAGCCATCCATGCATTCCTTGGGATGAATCCCACTTAATCTGGTGTGTATTTCTTATTATATGAGATTCAGTTTGCTAGTATTTTGATAAGGATTTTGCCTCTCTCCATATAGGACATTGGTCTACAGCTTTATTTATTTGTGGTATCTTTGGTTTTGATATCACGATGATTTGAAGTGTTACCTCTTTTATTTTTTGGATGGGCCTTAATTTTAGATACATTTCATGTCAACCAAAAACCTTTGTTTCTCATGCATTGATGTTTACTTTGACCTTTTAAGAAATAACTTATAAAAACATGGAGGAAAAAAATGTTCACAATTTCTGTTTTTGCAAATTATAAAAAGTTTTTTTTAAATGCACAATGAAAACTAATGGCCTGGTCTCTCTAGTAGTTAGCTTGCCATGAAGTAGTTAAGAAATTAATGTGTTTCTAAGAACAAAATTCTAGGTTTCTAAATGCTACAAGGATTAACCATATTCCAGAATACTATATAATTATTTTTGTAAATTAATATAAGGGAAGTGATAAATACTTTTAATGGCTTTACTGAGCTACAAGTCACATACCATGGAGGAACCTTTACAGTAGTTGTAGTGTTTTATCACCCTTCATCTTGAAAAGTGCAGTGGTTTGGAGGTGTGATAGAGAGTGGGCAGTGTGGCCAGGAAGCGTCCCCCCTTATTTTGGGGAATTGAGCTCTTGTCTGTGCATTTCAGTTACACAGACCTCTCTTCCCCATGAGGAGGCCCTTCCACCCTGCGCTCTCCTCGCCACCTGCCTTTGCCTCTGTGGTCACTCCCAGTGGAGATGCAGGTCCTGCGAGCTTGGCAGGGGGTGCGTCCTTGATGACTGACTTTTCTCAGCACCTCCTTGGTGGAGAGCTTTGTATCAGGGTGTTTTTTTCCCACTTCGTGAGACCCCAGGGCACCCTCAGATTCACAGAGTGTGTGCTTGTGTGCATCTCCTATGTCTGTACATGTTGTGTATTTATGTGTACACATACATGTTTGTTGCTAGTGGAGAACTAGAGCTCAGGCCTGTGAGGCTTCATCCTTTCTTGCTGCCGTAATGGAATTTGATTTGAGTTCTTGTGTCATCGTCCTACCCCCTCTTCTTTGTATCTCGTGCTCACTTTTGGCCTGTAAAGCCTGCCATTCTCAGAAATAAGCACTAACCCTCAGCCCTGAGACTGCAGTGGGACTGTGTGTCTGAGGCAGAAGCTGACCTGACCCCCTGTCACATGCGGAGCGCCCAGTGTGGATGTCCCATTGGGGTGGTGTGCAGGGCCGAGCAGCCCAGCCCCCGGGTTTGACACCGCGCGGAGCTAGGTTTCTGTTCTCTGTGTAAAGGTCTTTCTGCTCTGCATTGACAACAGAGAGAGTTAGAACTGCAGCGCCAGCGCCACGAGCACAAGATCAAGCAGCTTCAGAGAAAGATGAGGGAGCTGGAGGCCAGGGAGGCAGCGCACCCGTCCCCGGAGTCGGAGCGTCTCCAAGAGCAGCAGCAGGGCCTGGATTCCATTCGGCAGCAGCTGCTCTGTGCGGCAGGGATGCTCACCAGCTTCATCAACCAGACCATCAACAGGTCAGTCACGCAGAGCCAGCACGTTCTGTGACCCTGCGCCTTTCACTCTGAACAGTTCTGAGCTTTATTTAGATGTGCCTGCAGTTTTAGGTCTGTGTTCTGATGAAACTGACTCTGATTTCTCGTCCTGTCACTGTGAACAGTTCTGAGCTGTAGCTGTGCCTGCAGTTTTAGGTCTGTGTTCTAATGAAACTGACTCTGATTTCTCGTCCTGTCACTGTGAACAGTTCTGAGCTGTAGCTGTGCCTGCAGTTTTAGGTCTGTGTTCTGATGAAACTGACTCTGATTTCTCGTCCTGTCACTATGAACAGTTCTGAGCTTTAGCTGTTCCTGCAGTTTTAGGTCTGTGTTCTAATGAAACTGACTCTTACTTCTCGTCCTGTCACTGTGAACAGTTCTGAGCTTTAGATGTGCCTGCAGTTTTAGGTCTGTGTTCTAATGAAACTGACTCTTATTTCTTGTCCTTTCACTCTGAACAGTGCTGAGCTTTAGGTGTGCCTGCAATTTTAGGTCTGTGTTCTAATGAAACTGACTCTTACTTCTCCTCCCATATGCTTGAATAAGTTACGGACAGCACTCTCCTGCATTCGAATATGACAGAAAATCCAGGTTTCTTTTAGATTGCCTCGCCCCACACCCCTTTATAATTATTCACCATCCAGAGGGTCCAGGCCCAATGACAGCTCCCACCTGAGCCCACTGACCTGGGCAGAGCCAGTATCTGTTGTGTCTGCCTTACCTGAGGCTCTGGGGCTGCCATTCATGCTACCAACATTTGTTTCACGGTTGATGAGCCAAGACTGAGGTGTTTTGTTTGAACAGAGCAATTAATGTTGACATTTGCTCTTCTCTGTATGCACAGTAATCAAGCAGACACATTTCTCCTGCCTGTAGTTGGGTTTAATTTATAGAGCACCAAAGATTTGTTAGGACACTATCCAGTAACGGACAAGATCCCGGCAGAAAGCAGCAGTAGGTGCAGAAGTGCTGAGGGAGCCCCAGTGGTCAGTGGCCGGAGGTGTTTGAGCTTTACAGACTGTCCACTTCAGGGTTACACTGCCTCGTGGCTGCCACCATCACTAGAGGGGCTCCCGGCAGCCACCTTTGTGGACAGAACATGGCTTGATGAAATGCTTGGCAGGCGTGCGACCGGTGGCCTATGTGAGCTTGCTCACAACCAGTGCCCTGTATGGCATTGGCTGACAGTGGGTTGGAATCCATATGAACCCTTTAAACGTTTATTTTTACAGGACAGTTAATGATTGGACATCATCAAATGAGAAAGCAGTGACATCTTTATTGCGGACATTGGAGGACCTCAAGTCCCAGCTGAGCACATCTAACTGTCCCCAGGTGAGAGCCCAGCTCCTCCAGGTGAGAGAGAGCTTCCAGCCTGCCTCCGCTGGCCCCCTGGGCCTGGTTTCTTTTTTGTTATGACTGGCTGTTCCTCCCTCATCGCCTCCTTCTTGTTTTTCAAGGATGATTGAGCATGTGCCTCCTCCTGGGTCTGGGAGGGGCCAGGTGCTCACTTGGCTTTCTCTGGTGCCTCCCAGCCTGGTGGTCTGTCATGCTCCAGCCCATCCTGCTCCTTGAGCATTTGTGTTGAGAGCCAGAGCAATTTGGGTCTCTAAGACTGTCTCGGGGAGCACTGCACTCCCCATCAGTGCATCTGAAGGCATTTAAAGTTGCTGTTATGAATTTCTGATCAGTGTTCTCAGTAATTAAGAAATCTTGATATTTACCTGAGAGCAGCCTGCATGTGGACCCGCTCATCCTTGGACCTGTTCACCCTCTGACCCTCTTTCCCTCTGGCCCATCTTCCCTCGGACCTGCTCGTTGATGGGTGCAGTAGATGGGTGCAGTGCGTTCTTGCCCTCTTGTCTGTCAGGCACCATGCCTTGCGGGTCTGCCGCAGGCTTAAGGTTCCTCTGATTATGAGAACAAGATAATGAGCCTGTTTTAAGGGCTTCAGGGATGAGCACATGATGTTCCCTGGTCACCTTAGGGGCTGCCTGTTTGTGGTGGTGTTAGCGGTCTAAGAACATTGAATCTGTGACAGGCCTGTTCTGTTCAAATAGCTCCATTTGGTGCCAAGTCTGTTTCATAGAGGATCGGAAAGAAATACGATTCGAAAACTTTTATTTTTTCCTATCCCACAAATGGACAGCTCTTTCCAGCTCCACAAGCTTCCCATAGAACCTCAAAAACACTGAAAATAATATCTAAAAGTATCCAACAATAAAAAGCACAAATAGCCCTGGCCAGTTTAACACAGTGGTTAGAGCTTTGGCCTGCAGACCAAAGGGTCCCGGGTTCGATGTCTGATCAGGGGCACATACCTTAGTTGCAGGTTCCCCAGCCCCAGTAAGGGCACTTTCGGAGGCAAACAATCTATGTCTCTCTCTCATGTCAATGTTTCTTCCCCCCACCCTTCTACTTTCTCTAGAAGTCAATGGAGAAAATATCCTCTGGTGAGAATTTAAAAAACACACACAAATAGCGTCCAGGCCTTTTACCAAATCCTGTACATTTATTTTTGCTTTCTTCTTCTCAAGAAGAAAATGACAGCAGAGGTCCAGGTCCAGCTGGTGGATGTGCTGCTAAAAGAAAACGATTCTCTTACCAACGCTCTCAGCACCGTGACCCAGGAGAAGGCCGAGCTGTGCAGAGCAGCGTCCCGGCTGGAGAAGACGCTCAGGCATCACCTGCTGAAGGGCTGCGCGCTCAGTGTATGTCACTCATTCCTGCAGGGGTTGGGGGGAAGGGAGTTGGGCTGCCTTATGGCTGGCTGGCTGGGGGGTGTCATTTCTTTAGAGTTAGCTGCTCTGGCTCCTTCCTTCCCAATGGCCAGAGTATCTTATTTAACATTTTAACGGGTTATCTGCCTTGTTCACAGTGCAGACACATGCACACATCTGTCATACATGGTGGCCTTTGCCACAAGATGGTGTTGGATACATGTCAACGAATGGAAATTTTGACTTAAGAATGTAATATATCTGATGAAATTAGAATTTTATTTTACTTGTAACTAAGGAAGATAATTTAAATTTTTCCTGATCTGCTATAGTTCATTTTTGGAATGCCCAATTTTTTTTCTTCTTTTATATGTTAGGTTGTTTTGTGTGTGTGTGTGTGTGTGTGTGTGTGTGATTTTCTTCACTTTTTTTACATGAAAAGTTCGCGCAAATGATTTTGTAATTTCAGTATGTTAAAATCTGCCCCATACTAGCGTGATGAAACCTGAGTTTTCACTTGTGCTCTGCCCCCTTCCCTATGGTTTTCTTTCCCTGGATGTCTTGTAAGTTGCAACTGTGTTTCTGAAGGCTCTTCACTTCCTTTAAGGTGCATCTGAAGTCCACCTGGGTGTTGATCTCAATAGCTTCTTCTTCCTCATTGCCAAGCTGCTTTCGAGGCATGGATGTGCCTCATTTAACCATTCAGCTAGTGGAGAATATTTGGGTTGTTTGCAGTTTCTGACTGTTATAAAAATAATTTCCCTGTAAACACTGTGTACAGGGTTGTGTGTGGACGTAAGTTTTGTTTCTCTGTATAAAAGCCCGGGGTGAGATTCCTGCATCTTCTGGTGAGTTTGTGTTTACCTTCTATATTAACCATGCCATGGTGTTGTCCAAGATGGCTGCCCTAACTGCTTCTCTGGGACTTAAACTCAGGAAGTGTTTCAAGGTTTATTTAGGGTACCACATTATGGACTAAGGGTCTGTGTGGACTAAAATGCAGTCAATAGCAGAGTGCTTTTATCTTTTATGAAAGTTAACACAGACACTAGGACATGAACATCCTTTTTTGTTGTTGTTGTTGTTAATCCTCACCCGAAGATATTTTTCCATTGATCCTTTAGAGAGTGAAAGAGAGAGGGAAAGATAGAGAAACATCGATGTTGGAGAAACACATCAATTGGTTGCTTCCTGCATGCATCATGACCAGGGCCCAGGCCGGGGAGGAACCTGCAACTGAGGTACATACATGTTCCTGACTGGAATCAAACCTGGGACCCTTCAGTACACAGCCTAATGCGCTATTCACTGAGCCAAACCGGCTATGATGGAAATGACCATTCTTGATGAGAAAAGCAAAGGTAGACAGAAAGCGAATGATGGATTATTCTCCTTCATGTCCAAGATGACGTGTTCCTAGAGTGTCTTTTCTAGGAACCACCCAGCTGTGCTTTAGAACCTGGAAAACCACTGGTCTTTCCTGCCTTGTGGGGTATGTGGGACCCCACTCAGGCTTTCCACTCGCAGGCCTGCCCTCCTCTTAACCTGCCCTGCAGTGGTGAGGTGGCCTCACCAGGCTGCCTTCGATTCCTCTTCCAAACTGCTGGGCAAGGCCACTGACCATATGCCCTGGGAGAACTTTAAATTCTCTCTCACCTCGATGTCTGTTGTGGTGGCCCCTTTGCTCCCCTCACTGTGGACCCCTCCTCCTTCTATTAGCATATTCCCTGTTAGAACTCTGGGGGTGCCCATCCCTTGGTGTAAGTGGCTTCTGGGTGCGGTGCTTGCAGAGGTTTCCAGGCCTGTAATTTGATGCTCCTGCAGCAGAACTAGATGTTGTATCTTCCTTCCATTCGCATTTTGAGGACCAGAGGGTTTTCAATGTGCTTAAAGCTTCGAATTGGGTTATTTTACAAATATTTGTGTGTGGTTTTTTTTTTAATGGAATCATACCTCAGTAAATGACATATAATAATTGTTCCATAAGTGTTAATTATCTGGTTAATAATGTCACATAACAACTTGAGCACCGCTGGAAAAATATTAAAGGGAGATAGTGGTGTGGCCTATGTCCTAGCCTTGCGCACACCTGTACCCAGCCTCCCAGGGGCCCAGCTCTCTCTGCCCAAGGCGGGCCTCACCCTGCAGAGGTTCTGGGGGGCAGCTGGGGAAGGAATGAAGTGTTTGGACTTGACCTTCTTCCTGGAGTTGGGGTAGGGAGGGGTCAGTCTTCTCAGGATGTTTTTATGAGAACAGCTCTGTAGATGCACTTTCTGTGGTTGTTGCAGAGGTCGGACAGGAGGCGGGAGAGGACCGTCGTGCAGAGCTCACCGGGACTTGCAGACCCAGGACCGTCCGCTTCAGCTGCCAGGGAGGAAGCACACACGCGCAATATCAAGGTAAGACCATGCCGATGGCAGCATGGGGGCATCAAGGAGGGATGCCGTGCTTGGTTTGTGTTTAAGACTTTATACCTTAAGAGCAGTTTCGCTTCACAGCGAAGTGTACTTTGCCTCTCCATCCTCCACCCTTTCATGGGATACTTTTAACTAGGAAAAACAGTTCAAGGCTTGAAAGTCCTCTGCCTGGGCTTGTGTTCCCAGTAAGAACACATGGTAGTTCAAGTGGCCAAGTCACGACAAATAAAGGAAGCTAAAGACAATGAACTTCCATTTGAAATTTGGCCTACTTTTGCGTAGATATCATGGTTCTGTGCTCATGAGTAGGAGCAAAACGTGTGATGCTTTGGGTCATTAGATAAAGTCTCTGCAACCTGAAAAAACTCACTTGTCATCGTTTTTGACAATGTAGAGCAAGTGATGGGCCCTCTCCTGAAGGAAAAATTGGGATATGGGCACCAACACTTGGCGGGACTCTTCCCATATGCAACATCCATAAACCTATGGTGAAACACCCCACCAGGCCCCAGTGTGGACCTGACTTAGTGGTCAGATTCAGGCGCCTTTCAGGGCTGCTTTGATCCTGTGGAAAGGACTTGTGGCCTCTATTTTGTCTAATAAACAAAATTGAACTTCAACCAGTAAGTCGTTTCCGATTATAGATGTGCATGGCTGACTTGTGTAATGATTTGCTGATGGACAAGTGGTCTGGTTCTTTCTAAAGCACAACAGTGCAAACATGTTTTATAGATTTGTCAGCAAGATGGCTGTTCTCTGATTAAATTTTCCTTTTTTTTTTTTTTTTAGATGGAAAAATTGTACCTCCATTATTTGAGAGCAGAGAGCTTCAGAAAAGCTCTGATTTATCAAAAGAAGTATCTCTTACTTTTGATCGGTGGATTCCAGGACTCTGAGCAAGAGACACTCTCCATGATCGCTCATTTAGGAGTGTTTCCTTCCAAAGCCGATAGGAAAATCACCACATCCCGGCCTTTCACCAGGTTCCGAACGGCTGTCAGGGTGGTGATCGCAATTTCAAGGTAACAGGAGGCGTGTGCCACTGCTGTCTGCACAAGTGGGAGGCACGTTTCAGTGGTTTTAGTCTCTGACATTCTATAATTATATTCTCTTTTTAAGATGAATTCTCTTAAAATACAGATGACACTTGTCTTCAGGAAAGCATCATGTGCAAAACTTACTTTTAAAAAGAAAAGATTTAAGGGTGCCTTTTTATAATAAAACAGTGTCTTGCCCCTTAATGGGTCTCTTGCCAGGATTGCCTCTGATGACCAGCATGTCTGATTAAGTTTAAAAAATATTTTTATTGATTTTTTACAGAGAGGAAGAGAGAGGGATAGAAAGTCAGAAACATCGATGAGAGAGAGACATTGATCAGCTGCCTCCTGCACGCCCCCTACTGGAGTTGTGCCTGCAAGCAAGGTACATGCCCCTGACCGGAATCGAACCTGGGACCTTTCAGTCCACAGGCCGACGCTCTATCCATTGAGCCAAACCGGTCTCGGCAAAGTTTAAAACTGCATTTCACTTCTTACATTTGTTTCCTATATTTTAGTCAAATTTAATGTGTCACATAGTAGAGGCCAAGAGCATAAGAATACATCTGTGATCCACCCAGGGAGGTGGCCGTTTATGGCACAGGCAGTCTCCAGTCTTTGCCTGTGGATTGGAGAGGGGAGGGAGAGCCTGCTGCAGGGTGCACGGGGCCCTCCATCTTCACCCTCCACTGTGTGTCTGCTTAGCCCAGCCCAGTCCCCAGCCAGAGGTACTGGTCACCCTCCCTAGCGCTGTGTGCACAGATGTCATTGTTAGAGCAGGGATGCGACTCCCTAGTATGATTGGGGATTTTGATCATTTCAGAATTAATAGTGATGAGATCTATTTTATAATTTTTAATTTTGCTGAATTTCTGAAAATGGTTATTGCACTAAGAACCGTGCAGCTCTGTGACTCCTGCAGAGTGCCTTCTCCAGTCCATGCTGGTCTTTGTCTCTAGGACAGGCTGTTTGGTTCCCTTGGCTTTCTCCAGACTGTGCTGCAGAATGGGTGGGAGTCCCACACAGGGTGGGGCCGGAGGTTTCCTCCAGCCTTAGGGCACTTAGTCCCCTCACCTCTGAGTTCTGACCACAGCCACGCCAGATAGTGGGTTAGACCCTGGATGGAGGCAGGTAAACAAATCCAAACCCCGCCTCCAACCTTCCTGTCCAGGAGGGAGGATCATCTAAGGTAGTGGTTCTCAACCTGTGGGTTGTGACCCCTTTGGGGGTCAAATGACACTTTCACAGGGGTTGCCTAAGACCATCGGAAAACACAGGTATTTACATTATAATTCATAACAATAGCAAAATTATAGTTACGAAGTATGGTTGGGGGTCACCACATCATGAGGAACTGTAGGGTCGCGGCATTAGAAAGGTTGAGAACCACTGATCTAAGGGCAACATTTCTTTTTTTAATCCTCTCCTGAGGATATGCTTATTGATTTTAGAGAGAGGAGGAGGGAGAGAGAGAGGGAAACATCTATGTGAGAGAGAACATCGATCAGTTGCCTTCCGTACATGCCACATCTGGGGATCCAACCTACAACCTAGGTGTGTGCCTTGACAGGGAGTCCAGTCTGCATCCTTTCAGTATAGAGGACACCGTGCCAACCACTGAAGACACTGGCCAGAGCGAACAGCAGCATTTTTAATGCCCACCCCATTGTCCTCCAGTCCCCCGAACACCCCTCCCAGTGGCTTGTGGCCTTGGTAGTGGAAGGAGCAGGGTGTTGCGTATTGATTTTGAACTGGAGTCTGGGAGACCCCAGCTGGGTGACTGGAGTGGACAGGGTTGGGGCAAGGCAGGGCCTCCACTGGGGCTGGTGGGACTGGGAAAGGGCGGGAAAGGAGCCCTGAGCACAGGCATGGAGTAGTTATCCTGTCAATGTGCAGTATCTGCTGCCTTGGGGAAACTGGCTGCCAAAACCCTTTCAGCTGTTGGTCACATCTGGATTTTTATTGCTTTTGTCACTGCTATGGTGTTCTAGTTTTTAATGTTTCATATCTTTTTTTGTAGATTACGTTTTTTGGTTAAGAAGTGGCAAGAAGTAGATCGGAAAGGAGCTTTGGTGCATAGCAGAGCGCCTCACCCAGGTGAGCCTGCACGGACTCTTTAACCTCACCTTTGCAAACTTGTCTTCCACCTGCTGCGACATTTCATTAATATCTGGTCATTTTCAGGGCCCGATGGGGATGTAATGAATAAAGCACAGTAATAGATGGGTAAATTCAGTCAGTGCAGTTGGCAGAGGCCAAATGGTTTTTGAAGGAAAGTAGTATTTATGTTCATAATAGTTAATGAGTAAAAGTGGTTCAGAGGAGCAAAATGACTGAGAAATATAGAAGTAATAAATATGTTGACTAATAACTTATATTTTTAAAACATGTTTTTATTGATTTGAAAAAGGGAGGGGGATAGAGATATAGAAACATCGATGAGAAGTATCATTGATCAGCTGCCTCTTGCCCCTTTTCTGGGATGGAGCCCACCACCTGGGCACTTGCCTGATCAGGAATTGAATTGGTGACCTCTTGGTTCATGGTTGACACTCAACCACTGAGCCACCCCAGCTGGACCTAATAACTTATCTATATATATAAAAGCCTAATATGCAAATTGTCCCTACGGGCGTTCAACCAGGAGACCAGTGTTCAGTTGCTCACTCTGACATACTCTGACCACCAGGGGGCGGTATGGAATGAAGGGAGGCTCCAATCAGCCCTGATTGCTAGCCAGGCCTAGGGACCCTACCCATGCATGCATTTCATGCACTGGGCCTCTAGTTTTTAATGAAACGGTCACTTTTCTTCTCCAGAATTGAGGGGGATTTCTTTAGCCTGCGACATCTTTGCTCTGAGAGCACCGTGCTTACTTTCTCCGTTAGGTCTTGTGTTTAAGGTTCTCTGCCGTTGCCCCCAGTCTGAAGGATGCACACTGGCCACCAGGTGCAGGCCTTTGACAGGTCACTGCGCTGGGGAAACATGGGCGGACAACCTCCTCCCCCTCAGCACAGGGACGTGGCCGCTTGGAGGGGTGGCGGAAATCGGTGCCAGTCCGCTTCGATTTTCACCTGTCAGCTGTTAACTTCTTGAAATCAAATGCCTGCTCAGCCTTCAGAAAAGTTTGCCCCTCCCCAGGCTGGTATTCTCCAGGGTTTCTGCCCCTGCCTCCTGAGCCCACTCCTCACTTGAGTGAAGGAGAGCCCCACCCCAAGCTCCCCACTGCCCAGTAGTCTCCCTCAGGCACTGAGCGCCTCTCCAGGGTGCTGCCATATGGATGCCAGGGGTCAGGTTATAAGGTGGTCAACACTTAGACTCCTTCCAGAGCTTTTTAAAATATAATTTTTATAACTTGGGTACTCTAAAAATGTTTTGATATTGCTGTGCAAACTCTTAAAGCTTACATATTTTAAATTGTGGTAGATGGTCCTTCCTACTAAAATTCATTTGTCATTTTTCATCATCCCTTTGTTGTTGAATAATTGTGGGGGAAGGATTCCTGGTGTCACGGCCACAGCTGACTCCACCAGAAACCAGTGAGTCCCTACCTGAAACCATTGAGTCCCCACCCGAAACCAGTGAATCCCCACCAACCCGGGACGTGCCTGTCAGCCACACCAGGGACCCCGTGCCAAAAGCCTCCCCGCGCAGGAGGCAAAGGTGAGATGTGGTGCTTTCAGACTGTTTTTTCATTGTGAGGGTTAGGCAACACCCTGCCATCAGTAGAGGCCCAGTGTGCAGAGACAAGTGGCCATGTGTGGCAGGGTCTTTTGGCAGACTTGTGTGGGTACCCAGGTGTGTGTGTGTGTGTGTGTGTGTGTGTAAGGGGGTTTACATGTATCTGGGAAAGCCCCTATACAGACAGACAGACACACACACACACACACACACACACACACACACATGCAAGGTCTTGGTTGGCTTAACTCAATCTTTTTTCTGTAGAATTTGGGTTTATTGCACCTATAATGTATTTTTATACTTATTACTCAGATGACAATGGAGATGTTACAGTGACAATGTTAAAGATCAGTTATTTGGGCGGGGGAAGCCTTTTCAATTTTATAGAATGTAATTTAGTTTAAAATTAAAGTGAAAAGGTTTCCCTGAAAGGAGAAACAATGCACAAAAACATAAGCATCACTGGGCATCTGATTCTATCACCTCTGCTACCCATGCCCCACCAGTGTATGTGGTTCTTCAAAGAAACGCATTTTGAAAGTTTGGCTTTAGTTGGGCCCCAGAGCAAGACGGGGGGGCGCACCACTGTGAATCCCTGAGAACCTGGGAGCCCCCCCTCCCCTTTTTTTTTTTTCCAGGGAGGGCATTTAGCTCAGTTCCCGGGTTGGTAATATTTACTAAGAGAATAAATGGTGGCCAAGGCTGCTTCTGTATGGATGACAAGGATAAGACATGTGCCTCCCCTGAAGAGTATGCTAGGAGTGACATGCCCGTATTGACACAAAGATGGGTTTGAGGGATGCGGCTGCATATCTATGAAGATATAGTAAATAAAATAATATGCAGTAGTTTTTCCTCATTGTAGCTCTGAGATATATAGAAGTTGGTTTTTTTTTAATGTATATTTTATTGATTTTTTTACAGAGAGTAAGGGAGAGGAGGGATAGAGATTTAGAAACATGGATGAGACAGACATCCATCAGCTGCCTCTTGCTCGCCCCCTACTGGGGATGTGCCCGCAACCAAGGTACATGCCCTTGACGGGAATCGAACCTGGGACCCTTCAGTCCGCAGACCTCTATTCACTGAGCCAAACCGGTTTCGGCTAGAAGTAGGTTTTTAAAGCACTATGTATCACTTTTCAGAAATCCCTTTTTCTTTGCAGTAAAGAAAAGATACAAAGGAAACAGCCATCTAGTTTACCTCATTTCCCACAATGTGTCCAGCCAGAGGACCCAGCACCACTTCTTATCTATGTGCTTACTGCACTCACCATCCTATTGTGTTCAACTCTTGTTTTGTTTGTTTCTGGGTTTGTTTGTCTGAAGGTCCAATCCATCTCCAAATTCAAGATCAGAAAGATCCCTGAGTGCTTCTCAAGATCCAGAACATTCTTTGACAGAATATATTCATCATTTAGAAATGATCCAGCAAAGACTAGTGGGGCTACCACCAGGTAAAAGTCCTTCTCTGATTATTTTGTATAATGTATATGTACCCTAGGAATGTAAAATAATGTGGGAAAGATTATTCTGTTCAGCTTAGTAATTGTTGGTTTCAGTCCTAGTAATAAGCTGTTATTAATAGTATCCGAAGAATGACTGTAAGTGAACAGTGCATTTAATCAAAAAGTGTTAAGATGAGTTTGACTTAATCATTCCTAGCTGGGCCTTGTGATCCTCCCTCTTACACTTCTAGAAAACGCATAGATTGTTTCACTAGATATACTTTTTCCAGTGTTTTTTAATCATTGTAATTTAAACCACTCTATATTTAAATTATTCATATTTTTACCAAAAATAAGATATCCAGTGTTAGTGTTTCAGAATTGTTATTAAAGGACATGTGAAGTGAAGCCTTCTAACAAATTGCTACATCATTTTTATTTTTATTTAGATTCCTCCTCAAAGAAGTCCTGCCGTCAGAAGAATAAACAATGAATAAAGTCCTTGTGGCTCTTACCAGTGGCAGTTCTGCTTGAGGAAAAGAATCGTTTTTTTCCTTTTTCTGAGGAAAGCTTGTGGTGTGGTGTGGCGTGGCGTGGCATGCTGAGCAGTGCCAGTCTCCTCACGTGCCTCAGATGCCAGCCTCAGAGTGCCATTAACTAAGTGTTCTCACTGCTACAAAGCCAAATAGAATATTTTTTATGTAATTGCAATATCTTTTAGCTCCTTACCTTCATGAGGTAACGTGTGTGCTCAGGAGCGACGGCACCTGCCCGTTTCTTTGCATGTTGGCAGAGCCACCCTGCCTGCTTCCAAAAAGGGTGAGCAGAGAATGGCTCCCTGGTGTTTTATTTTCTTAAATGTACAGATAGAAACTTGGTTTAAAAATAAAAATACAAAAGAAAAACAAAAAAGAGAATATAATTAAAACACTATTTTATTTGTGAATAGCCCTTGCGTTGTTTTTTAGTTTTATCCTGTTTGCTTTTATTATTGGGCGTGGAAGGGGGAGACAAAAGACTTAGAATTTATGTTAAATTGCTTTTCAATGGAACTCAAAGTACTCTTCACCTAGTAAGACACCTGCTGTTGCTTCATCTTACTTGGTTTCTCATTTACTTCTGTACGAGGCAGCCACTCTGTACTACTTCTCATGACTATGATCTTTTTACCTTTTACTGGTGCTCACTTGTACTGTGTGAAATCTAGTCAATTATTCTTTACCCAGAAATCTACACAGGTATATTTACATACATCTCAGTTTTTAGTACCTTTGAACATGACATGTATTCTGCTGGGTTTAGATTTTAATACAAAACCTTTTTCTAGCCCTCCCCGGTTTGGCTCAGTGGATAGAGCCTCAGCCTGCAGACTGAAGGGTCCCAGGTTGTGGGCTTGATCCCTAGTAGGGGGCATACAGGAGGCAGCCAGTCAATGATTCTCTCTCATCGTTGATGTTTCTTCCTTTCTAAAATTAATAAAAATATATATAAAATTTTTTTCCTAAATCACTACTTATTTTGGTGATAATATAGAGTGGCAGCCTATAACACTGGTCCATGTCTGGATTTTCTGCTATATTAGCTGACACTGCTAAAAGAGCACTGTTTTTTTTTTATTATGGTTAAACCTCACCTGAGGATATTATTTAGAAAGAGTAGAAGGAACAAGAGAGACAGAAACATCGAAGTGAGAGAGACATATCAATTGGTTGCCTCCCCTGTATGGGTCCCAGGTTCGATTCCGGTCAAGAGCATGTACCTTGGTGGCGGGCATATCCCAGTAGGAGGCGGCTGGTCGATGTTTCTAACTAAACTCTCTCCCTTCCTCTCTCCGAAAAATCAATAAAATATATTAGGAAAAAAAAAACTGGACCTGAACAAATCCAAAAAGCACAACTAAATGACCAGAGTGAGTGGTCTTCATAGTGCTGAATTTTCTACTTCGCTGTCTCTTGTTCAGTCCACATCTGTGGTCTCATGGGAAGTTCCCTCTGACCAGTTGACAACAGAGGAAAACAGGTTTGTTCTGCAGAGGGATCTGCGTTGTATGCTGGCATCACCCAGAAGCACAGCTGCTGCACTACAACCCAGCTCATGGTGGATTTTGGAAATTTCCCACTTGGCAAACCTTTGTCTGGTGGCCCATTTCATGTGGGAAAGAGTTGACCTGAGTTACTGATCTATAAGCATTCATGTACAATGCATAATCAATGTCCAGCTGATTGGTAAGTTGACAGAGGAAAGATTGAAAGATTGGTATTAAGGAAGTCTACAGCACAGGTATGCAAACAGACCTCTGCCTGCCAGAGGACAGCCATGTGGAAATGGAATCTGGTGGAGAAGATGGTACCTGTGGATGTCACTCAGCCTCTTCAGCCAACACGGTGCTTTCTGAACAAGCCTAGAGAGTGGCCACAGTGTCATAAAGGAGTCTTAACATTGACTCAGCATCATAAACTTCCTCTCACCAAGGCTCCCCTGGCTTCTGACCTGTCTGTGACTACATTGCCACAGTAGAGGCCATTGCTGAGACATTGATGTGGTGACCTGGGTCCTGTTATAAAGGAGCAATGATTTGTTCTCCCAGGAGTAGACCATATTCCAAGTGTGAATTTGGCTTCCCTGTCCACAGATCATCTGCCAAAACCACCATCCATAGACTTAGAATGTCTCCTCCTTAGTGTAGCTCTGCACAACACTGCTTCTTAGCGGTGGGCATATGTTAAAGCAGTGAAATTGCAGGAATGAGCTCACACTAGGGAATTCAGTGGTCTTAGCATGTGTTGGAAGAGGTCCTGGAGGGGATATGATTGCTGGTTGACCTGTGAGTTGGACCTGGGCAATTGTGGACACTTAACCCTTCTCTCCCTTGAAATGGGTGTTATGCTTGCCTTCTTCACTTTAGAAGCTTCCTCAAGGATGCAGCCTTGAGAGAGTAAGGTGTTGAGATAATTTGGACAGGACACATAACTGAAGCCAGTTAAGGCCTCTGTATAAACTCAAGATTCTGGTGGGTGGGGGTGGATACCTACTCATCTTGCATTTGCCCAAAACAAACCTAAGTTCCCTTGTTTACTTATTGTTTCTTAAATTTATTTTTATTGATTTCAGAGAGGAAGAGAGAAGGATAGAAATCGAAACAGTGATGAGAGAGAATCATTGATCAGCTGCCTCCTACATGCCCCCCACTAGGGATCAAGCAGCAACTGGGCATGTGCCCTGACCGGGAACCAAACTGTGACCTCCTGGTTAAGAGGTTGACAATCGCTGAGCAACGCAGGCTGGACATTTTGAAATTATTATTGATTTTTATAGAGAGGAAGGGGGAGAGAGAATAATCAAGTTTTTGTTGTTGTCCCACATAATTATGCATTCATTGGTTGGTTCTTGGATGTGCCCTGACCAGGTATTAAACCTGCAACCTTGGCATTTCAGGATGATACTCTAACCAATAGAGTTATCCGGCCAGGGCCCTAAGTTCCCTGGTTTATTAAACCTGCCACCTTCCAGTCTGGAGTAGTGTGCCTCTTTCCTTGGTTCCACCCTGCCCTTCATGTACAGAAGCCTATTTATGAACCAACATCATATATCCCATCAGCTGGAAGCAACTGCCTTGACGAAAGAGTGGCCGGCTGAAGGCTCTCTTGAGCACCAGCTTGGAAATCACACCTTACAAGCATGAGGTGATGTCTCAAACTGGTGTATGCTTTAATCGTAGCACATAAGCCATGGTATCTCCCTAACAGCCAGACTGCAGGGGTCTGGGGATCCAGAGGCCGAACCCTCCAGCACCTTAGCAGCAACAAGGACAATGAAAGCAAGAAGCAAAAGCAGCCGAAACCGGTTTGGCTCAGTGGATAGAGCGTGGGCCTGAGGACTGAAGGGTCCCACGTTTGATTCCGGTCAAGAGCATGAATCTTGGTTGAGGGCACATCCCCAGTAGGGGTCGTGCAGGAGACGGCTGATTGATGTCTCTTTCTCATCAATGTTTCTAACTATCCCTCTCCCTCTCTGTAAAAAATTAATAAAATATATATTAAAAAAAAAGAAGTAAAAGCAGCATAGGGGTTGACTGCCTAGAAGCTCTTCCCTAACCCACCCCCCCAGAAGATGATGGTTATGATCAAGGCAGTGCTGGTGGATATCAGCTCAGCAAGGTGCTGATCCAGTTGCCCCAGGACTGTGAGCTCATTCCTGGTCACAAGAACCACAACCTCGACAGCCTGTGTCAAAACACAGACCTTCAACCTGGAGGGCTCTCTGACCTATAAAGACTCCACAGTCCTGCGTCATCTTCGCCAGTGTATGACAGAAGAAGATAACGAGGGAAGCGAGGAGGAAGGCTTGGATCTGAGTCCTGCTTGGTCAGGTAAAGATCAAGCTCGGCCAGGAGGAGGCACAGGATCGGCTGAAGGGGACCAGTGGCAGCTGAGTGACAACAGTGAGGAGTAAGAGGAAGACAGCTCAGGAAGTGTCAGTGAGGAAGACTGAGCCCGTCTTTCCAGATCTGAGACAGCATCACCCTTAACAGCAACAGGCAGCAGCAGATGTCATTTCAGTCTTGGGGTAAAACTGTGTAAGTGAAGATTATCCATATATATATATATGGCAGAGAACATGTAGGACTATTTGTGTCTTGCCGTCTTCTGAAACCAGTAGCAGTAGTAACACCATTAACTGTTTAAAACAAGAAAAAAATAATTGAGTTGGGGAAACATGTAACACCTGTTTTTCTTTTCCTTCCTGGCAGTACTATTGTGGCTGCAGTTTGGAGTCACTGTAGTTAAAACCGAATACAAAACAAAAACAATAGCAAAAACATGGCAGACCCACTATAGGTGCAAGTTGGATTCTCTAGAGCAGTGGTTCTCAACCTTCCTAATGCTGCGACCCTTTAATACGGTTCCTCATGTTGTGGTGACCCCCAACCATAAAATTATTTCCGTTGCCGAAACCGGTTTGGCTCAGTAGATAGAGCATTGGCCTGTGGACTGAAAGGTCCCAGGTTTGATTCTGGTTAAGGGCATGTACCTCGGTTGCGGGCACATCCGCGGTGGGGAGCGGGCAAGAGGCAGCTGATTGATGTCTCTCTCTCATCCATGTTTCTAACTCTCTATCCCTCTTCCTTACTCTCTGTAAAATACCAATAAAAATATATTAAAATTATTTCCGTTACTACTTCATAACTGTAGTTTTGCTACTGTTTAAACAATCATAATGTAAATATCTGGTTTTCTGATGGTCTTAGGCAACCCTGCTAGTGGTTCTCAACCTTTGGGTCGAGACCCACAAGTTGAGAACCGCTGCTCTAGAGCCCAAGACCATCGGAAAACACAGATATTTACATTACGATTCATAACAGTAGCAAAATTACAGTGATGAAGTAGCAACAGAAATAATTTTATGGTTGGGGGTCACCACAACACGAGGAACCGTATTAAAGGGTTGCGGCATTAGAAAGGTTGAGAACCACTGCTCTAGTGTATTATCACAATTGAGCAAAAGAGGATCAAGACCTCCCACGTGGATCATCTGGGTTCCACACATATTCTTCCCCACGTGTAATGCATTAATAGCAGCCCCGCCTTCTCCACTGCCAAGACATGGCTCCTCCCTGATCCTGCTGGTTCCTAGATACAAAGACTCCAAGGTTCCCAGACATCATCCATACTTGATAATCTAACGGAATAAGTTCTTGTGTCCCTGGTGAGTGTCCTCTTTGGGGACCCTAACTCTAGCCTGGCAGACTCTAAACTTGGGAGGACAGGAAGCACAATACTCTCAGCGGATTCTTAGGAATGATAAGTAGGGCCGCTCCTTTTTCCACCTTTTGGCTTTGACTCTTGTATCCGCCCTATTGGGAGCACAGGGCCATATAAAGGTCTTGAATAGGATCCCATCTTCACAGAGCGTGACTTCTAACCTGGTGCTTCAGCAGAGCCTTTAGCTGGCTGTCCCAGTGCTCTGTCAGGCGGTGGATCTCATGACCCCTGCACTTCCTTTACTAAGTGAATCCCCTGTTTGATGTGATGCCATATGGGATCGTGTGTCAGTGAAATAAGTACTGCTGAAGTCCTTGCTGGTGACACTGGTGAGCAGAAAAGGCAAACATATATAGAATATGAATGTATTCCTGTAGGAAGGAACTGCTGGCTCGTCCAGGATGAAAGAGTTCCAATCTAGTAAACTTGGTTGGGCTTCTTTTTTTTTTTTTTTTTTTGATTTTTTACAGAGAAGAAGGGAGAGAGATAGTCAGAAACATCGATGAGAGAGATACATCGATCAGCTGCCTCCTGCACGCCCCACAGTGGAGCTGTGCCTGCATTGGTTGGGCTTCTTGATGGAAAGGGCCATACTGGAAACTCAGCATTGGTCTTTTTGCTGGCAGGTTAGGCATCCAGCGGCTGCTAGGAGCTGGTGTTTCTGGCATGTCCCAAATGCAGGATGCTGAGTTCTGCCATGCCACTGGGAGCGCAGTAGCAGACCAGAATACTTCCCCCGTATACCCCACCTTTGGTCAGAGAATCTACATTACCATGAATGGCCTCCAACTCCACCACCTTGGCCATTTTGTCCTTGTACCCAGTACTGGGTTTTCCAATGAGATGCTGCCCATTGTCCACTGTCTGAGTCATTCCACTTGGTTTTTAAATACTTCCATGGATGGATGCTCTGTGGTGGGCATTAGCATTACAGTGGTACCTGGAGATACGAGTTTAATTCGTTCCATAACCTTGAGGCGTGGGAAACTATGAGACGCTTGAGTCTCGGTAAACTGGTGGGTCGTGTGCAGCCGGCCGATCCGAGCGATGACTCCTATCTCAAATGTTGCTCGTATTTCAAAGCAAAAATCGCTCGCTTGACCGCTCGTATCTCAAAAATCTCGTATGTTAGGGCACTCGTATCTCGAAGTGCCACTGTATTAGCACTTTATACAAAGATCATCCCACACCTATTCCAGTATATTGACCCACACATTTTTACCACATGTCTCATCCCCAACTTCAATTCTTTTTCTCCACACCCCTAACCAGTCACCCAGGCCACACCACACTGTTCATGAATCCATGTATAATTTCCCCGTGGGCCACTTCTTACACAAAAAAAGTGAATAATTAGGAGCTCTGTTGGATGTATATGCCCTTTCCACTATCTTACAAGGCTGCCTAAGTGAGGCTTTAATGTAGCTGCTGACCAGTTTCCTTTTGAACTCACACATCAAGCCAACCCATTTATGAACCCAGCTTGTTTTCTTCTGTCATACATCTCCCCCATGTGGCCATAGTTATGCAATGACAGAGAAGGCCCTAATACAGCAGCAGCGGATGCCATCCGGGTCTAGAATACCTATTCTGCACTCACGTGTGACCGCTGTACATTTTCATGCTCAGTCTTGAATCCTTCCATCCTATGATGGACTAATGCTGGGCCCACCCAACCTTATGAAGTGATGAGTTTGACAGAACCCTCCTCATAATGGGTGGCTTTAGCCGCATGGTTATTTGGTGTCCCCAGTTCAGGTGTCCCCTCTCTCTCTATTGGAACACAGTAGCATACCCGGATGCCCCCCCCCCACCCCGACATACATAATTCTCTGCTCCCAGTGGCATGGCAGAACCGCAGCATCCTGCATTTGGGACATGCCAGAAACGCCACATTGCATTGTTCTCTACCACCAATAACTAATACCACCTGTTAGACTATATACAGTGGTACCTCGAGTTATGAGTGCCCTAACATACGAGATTTTTGAGATACGAGCCGTCGAGCCAGCAATTTTTGCTTTGAAATATGAGCAACATTTGAGATAGGAGTCATCGCGCGGATCGGCCGGCTGCACACGACCCACCAGTTTACCTCGACTCGAGCGTCTCATAGTTTCCCACGCCTCAAGGTTACGGAGCGAATTAAACTCGTATCTCGAGGTGCCGCTGTAGTCCAGGCAGGAGAGCTATTTGCATCACAGCTTTTACCTATTACAGAAGCTTCCAATTCTGGGCTCTTATCAAAGCGCAGTCTTCCAAATCACCCAATATTTGGGCCAGAGCAGTATTTCTAGCTGTGGAGTATGCTGCTTCCAGCACATAACGTCCCCACAGTGTCCTGCTTTCCGGATGGTTGAAGGTACAAGTTGCAATAATTGTCTTATTTTTGGAAAGAATGCCCAAAGGCACTACTGACTACTGGACCCCTAAAAATGTTATGGATGTAACCGGTTCCTGAACTTTGAGAGGGTTTATCTACATAGTGTTATTGATGTAATGGAACAACGTAACATTATCCTAAGTGGTCTTGATGTCTGTGGACTATGAGAGGTAACATAGCCTTCAGGCAAAACTGTATCTTTGTTTCACCTAAATATGAAATATGTTTTTTTAAAAAAAATATATTTTATTGATTTTTTACAGAGAGGAAGGGGAAGGGATAGAGAGTTAGAAACATCAATGAGAGACATTGATCAGCCGCCTCCTGCACGCCACCTACTAGGGATGTGCCCACAATCAAGATACATGCCCTTGACGGGAATTGAACCTGGGACCTTTCAGTACGCAGGCCGACACTCTATCCACTGAGCCAAACCGGGTTCGGCCTAAATATGAAATATTTCTAATCTTCTGATAGGGACAGAAAAGCACACACTCATCAAATCAAGAGCCACCTGCCACATCCGGCACAGAGGCTGCTATCAGAGCTACTTCTTAGTTTAGTTTGCAGTAGTATTATCTATCCTGTTATCTTCCAGGATCCTTCCAGTTTCTTCAAGGGTCGAGCTAGTGAATTAGATTTTGGGGACCACCACTTTGCATCCTTTGGATCCTTAAAAGTGGCACCAACCCTCTGCCCTCTGGATGTGATACTGCTTTATGATCTTGGTAGGTATGGGGTTTGTTTCAGAGGGTGCTGCGTGGCCTTTCCTATTGTGATTGCTTTACACCTAAAGGTCCAGGGACCCAGTGTGAGAGTAATGTTAAGTGCCCAGAATGTCCATGCCCATTACTCAGTTAGGGACAGGGGAAATGACCGCCAAATGGGTCCACCCTGGCACATGCAGACACACTTGCAGTGTGTACGCGAGGACCAGCTCCTTCAGGACCCTGTGGGCTTTTCTGTGCAGGGTCTGGAGCAGCGGTTCTCAACCTGTGGGTCGCGACCCCTTTGGGGTCAAACGACCCTTTCACAAGGGTCGCCTAAGACCATTGGAAAACACCTATTTCCCATGGTCTTAGGAACCAACACACCGCTCCTCCGTGTAGCAAAGTGTAGCCATGTAGTTTACTGTTTTTATATGAAGACTGTTGCCCATGCTACACCACGATTCAAGACAAAAATTTCATTTATTTGTAATTAAAATAAATATTTCACAATATATAATTACGCATTGTTTTTTGTGATTAAGCACTATGCTTTAATTATGTTCCATTTGTAACAACGAAAATACATCCTGCATATCAGATATTTACATTACAGTTCATAACAGTAGCAAAATGACAGTGATGAAGTAGCCACGGAAATCATTTTATGGTTGGGGGTCACCACCCCATCTGGAGGACAACAATTACAAGCTGGGGGCGAGATCTGTGGCAGGTGGTATGGGTGGGGCCACTGTCCTCGCACTTCCCAAAGCCACCCCGTGATCTGCATGGCTGCCGCAGCTCCTTCGTGGTCAGTATTACACCTTCAAAGGCTGTTCTGAAAAGCAATGAGTTAGTTACATCAAACCGAGGGAAATGCTGGCCCACACCTCCGCGATGAGCCCAGCAGCAGGGCAGCGCCAGGACGGCCACGGTGCCCAGGGGACACAGCGGGCTCCCGGGACCCGGAGAGGCTCCGCAGTGCAGCACAGCGTGGTCCGCGGGTGCCCTGACCCCGGGACCAGGTGCGGAGGCCGCCGCAGCCTCGCCCCTAAGATGCTCCCCGCGCCCGGATAACTTGCATCGGAAGGAGACTCAGACCCCGCGCAGAGCCTACCGGGAGCAACGCTCTCCCCGCTTCCCCCAATAGGAGCTCGGAGCGACC
>PVJN01023452.1:0-32279 GCA_004026805.1 Lasiurus borealis | reverse complement strand
ACCTCAGCTTTTTGCAGTTCCTCTGGGTGTCTGTGAACCCCTCTCTTTCCCTCCAGCTGCAGAACCCCCACTCAGCCAGCTTTCCTGTGGTTCTGGATGATGTCTGTTCTGTCCTTCAGTTGTAGTTCCGAAATTGTTGTGCGAGGCAGCCGTGTAGGTGTTTACCTATGCCGCCATCTTGGCTCCTCCAATCAATTGTATTTCTATACAAACTGAAGTAAAAAGATTTTTAAATTCTATTTATAACAGCATCAAAAGGAGTAAAATATACAGGAGTAAATTTATCAAAAGAAATGGAAAATGTACACTCTAAGAACTACAAAATATTTCTGAAAAAAATTAAAAGAGACCTAAAAACTGGGAAGATATATTATGTTTATGAATCAGATGGAATAAAATTGAGAGTCCATAAATAAACCTTTACATTTATGGTCAACTGAATTTTGACAAGAGTGCCAAAATCATTCAATGAGACAGGATAATCTCTTCAACATATTTGCTAGGACACCTAGATGTTCCAATGCAAAAGAATGACTTTGGACTCCTATCTTACACTGTGTACACATTTAACTTAAAATGAATCAAATATCTCCATGTAAACATTAAAAACATAAAACTCTCATAAGAAAACATAGGTGCAAATCTTCATGATCTTGAATTTGGTAATGGATTCTTAGATATGATATCAAAAGTATGAGCAACAGAATTAATAATAGATAAATCAGCCATGGCTGGTGTGGCTCAGTTGTTTGGAGTGTTGTCCTGTGTACCAAAGAGTCATGAGTTCAATTCCTGGTCAGGGCACATGCCTACAGGAAGTAGATTGTGGATGACAGGGGCTGAGAGAAAATGGGAAATAATTGCAAATGGGTACAGTATTTCTTTTTGAGGTGATAAAAATGGTCTAAAATTGATTGTTGTGAGAGCTTTACAATTTTGCAAATATACAAAAGTCCATTTGCTCGTATACTTAAATAGTTATGCTATAAGGTATGCAAATTATAGCTCAATAAAGCTGTTATTTTTAAAGACATAGTTGAAATTATTTTTATGAGGAAGTTCTTTAGGTTTGATATATATATATATATCCAATAGATAATTAGATGATACATGGATAATTGAAAGAAAGAAAAAGAAAGAATAGATATAGATATATAAATAGATCTCCAATGCATATTGTTAAGTGAATAAAGATGCAAGTGGCATGTAAGATTGCACCATTTTTCTAAAAAAGAGGAACATTTTACACACATACACACATACACAATTGCTCATATATATATATTACATAAAAATACATTTCTAAAAAGGCAGCTTTCCTCAATCAGGGTTCAGGAATTAAAGCCCTGTAGAATATCATTTATGATATTATTTTCTTAATTCTCCCAAAATTGCACATAATTATGCATCCAGATGCATGGTTGACCAGTTTTTTTATTACATACAATAAGAAATAGAAGAAATAACATTGGCCTAACCAGGATGCTGTAGAAATGAACAGACATAGGACTCTGAGGAAACAGAAAAAGCCAAGCACAGATTTTTTTTTATTGAATTTATTGGGGTGACATTGGTTAATAAAATTATATAGGATTTAGGTATATAATTATATAATACATTATCTGTACTTTGTATTTTGTGTTGTCCACCCCAAATCAAGTCTCCTTCCATCACCATTTATCTCCCTAAACCCTCACCTACCTCCCTTCACCCGCCAAAGCTGCGCACAAATTTAACTTGAAGTAGAGGAACTGATGTTTGGCTCAGTTTTCTTTATGAAGGGGAGGCAAGGAAGTCTTCAGAATGGGAGGAAATAGGGATGGAACAGGCAACCTGAGAAGAGAGGTGAGAAAAGGTTTGAAACAGTGTGTATGGAGAATGGGAGCAAAAGCTGCTTAGTGATAATAAAAGGACTCCTAGGTGATTGTGATTCTACTGTATTAATAGCATCATGCATATCACTTGGGGCTCCACATGGGAGGACAGCGAGTGCCAATTACAGTGTAAGTTTTCAGGTCAAGGCAACTAAGATAGAAAGTTTTCTGGAAACCTTGTGATATGAGGACTGACTGAAGAAACTAGAAAGAACTACTGAATATAAATAAAATGAATCTAAAAAGGGAAAGATGAAAAAACAGCTACAGATAATAGGTTAGATTGTTTGTAATATAAAAGAGAGCAGAATTAGGAAGCCTTCTAGCGCTAAGATTCTGTGATTTGCTTCTTTCTATTATTATCTTCCCAAATAGACTATAAGGATTCACTGATTGGTGAATGAATCTGTATAAGGACAGAAAACAGGCCACCACTGGACCGATGGGGGTTGGAATGCAGTGGACTAAGGAGTGAAGAAAAGGGGAGGACGGGGAGACTAAATTTGAAGGGCACATTCACATTTCTTCATATTTTTAAAATTTCTGAAATTGAGATGCATCCTATAATTACTAGTAATGGAATCTCACAATTGCTGTTGGACAGGCAGCAGTTGTGATATAGCTGCCAATGCCTGTCACCTTCTGGTAAGATAAAGAAAGCACACTTGCAGAATGGTTGTCAACAACTTGGAAGACTATCCAAGGTAATGGAAGAAAATTCCTCCCTCCCCAGAAATACAGAAATATTGCATCATTAACGTTCTTAATGACAAAGAGAATAGTATTATGTATAAAATCTGGAACAAGTTGACTGATTCAAAAGGTAATTCAGAAAAGTCATATTCAAAATCTGAAGATGTTTTAGAAATACCTTAACCAATATTTTTCATCCAGTGTCTTTTGTGATGTATGCACAAGAGTGATATATGATGGAAACAACATAAGTGCCCATCAGCAGATGAGTGGATAAAAAAAAAAACTGTGGTACACCTACACAATGGAATACTAGGCTGCTGTAAAAAAGAAAGAACTCTTACCATTTGCAACAGCATGAATGGACCTGGAGAGTATTATGCTTAGCAAAATGTGCTAGTCAGAGAAAGATCAGTATTACATGATCTCACTCATATGTGGAATCTAATGAACCAAATAAATTGAGGATCAAAAATAGAGCCAGAGTAACAGAAGCATGAACAGACTGTTGAACCTCAGAGGGGAGGGTGGGTAGGAAGAGATCAACCAATGAACTTGTATGCATGTATGCATAACCCTTGGACATGGACAATGGGTGGTGAGAGCCTGGGCAGGGGAGAGGATGGGAGCAGGCTGGAAGAGATTAATGGGGGGAGGGGAAGGAGAACTTATACAATACTTCCAACAATAAAGATTTATAAATAAATAAACCCTATATAATAAAGAGGTAATATGCAAATTGACCCTCAGACCATTGCACAAGATGGCTGTTCCCATGTGGTCAAAGATGGCTGCCACAAGATGGCTGGTAGGGGAAGGTAGTTGTGGGCAACAAGGCTGGCAGGGGAGGGCAGTTAGGGGCAACCAGGCCTACAGGTGAGAGCCATTGGGGACAACCAGGCCAGCAGGGGAGGGCAGTTAGGGATGACTGAGATAGCAGGGGAGGGCAGTTAAGGGAAGACCAGACTGGAAAGGGAGGACAGTTGGAAGCAATTGAACTGGCAGGGGAGGGCAGTTGGGGGTGATCAGGCCAGCAGGGGAGCAGTTAGGCATCAGTTAGGCTGGCAGGGGAGTGGTTAGGAGGTGATCAGACTGGCAGACTGAGTGGTTGGGAGCCAGCAGTCCCATATTGTGATGGATGATCAGGCCTAAACTGGAAGTTGGACATCCTCCAAGGGGTCCCGTATTGGAGAGGGTGCAGGCTGGTCTGAGGGAGCCCCCCTCCCAGTGCACAAATTTCATGCACCAGGCCTCTAGTAAATAAATAAAACAGAAAAAAAAGAGTGATATATGATTTTTAAAAATACATTTCTAAAAAGGTCTTAAAGAACATTCTCAATAGTTATAAAGAATAAATTCTAAAAGCTAAAATAATGTTGTTTAATAATTTAATGGGAAATATTTTGTTCTTAGTGGTGCATAAAACAATGGTGCATCCTATAGTCAGTGATGTTTTAGATTAGATGAAATATAGTAATTCTGCAAGTGAACAATACCTATCCAAGTACCATAAATAAGGTACAAAAATGCTTATCTTTAGGCATTAACACATATTCATTCAGTTATTCAATAAATATTTACTTAAAGTTTACAATATACTGAACATACACTTGGTTACTCAACATAAAGCCAAGCCAGATTGGTTCAGTGGTTGAGCTTTGATCTATGAACCAGGAGGTCACATTTCAATTCCTCATCAGGGACATGCCTGAGTTGTGGGCTTGATTTCCTATGGGGATGTGCAGGAGGCAGCCAATCAATGGTTCTTTCTCATCATTGATGTTTCTATCTCTCTCTCACTCCCTCTCCGAAATCAATAAGAAAATATATATTTTTTAAAAGATACTCCAGGGAGAAACCAAGATGGTGGCATAGATAAACACCTAAACTGCTGCTTTGCACAACAATTTCAAAACTACAACTAAAAGACAAACAAACATCATCCAGAACCACAGGAAGGCTGGCTGAGTGGAAATTCTACAACTAGAAGGAGAAAGAAAAGCACACTGAGACTCAGAGGAGCTGCAGAAGACAGAGGTATGGAGACGCCTGTGTGGAAAGGGATGGCAACTGAGCATGTGGCTGGCTTTTTCAATCCGGAGGGAAACACAAGCTCCCAACTGTTCTGAACTCCAGTTCCAGGCAAGACTCTGGGAACCCGGACTCATACGAGGTGAAATTGGACTGTCAGGAAAGAGAAAAGCACACTGAGACTCAGAGGAGTTGAGGAAAGCAGAGGTACTGAGGCAGGCAACTGAGTACTCAGATGGCTTTCTTAAGTGGAAGGGAGAAAAAGCTTCTGATGCTCTGAACTCAGGTTCTGGGCAAGAATCTGAGGACCCAGACTCATTTGGGTGAAAACTGGACTGTCTGGCAGTGGGAAAAACTCAAGGGCAGCTTTCTCTAAAAACTGCTTGCAGTGATTACCATGGGACACTGAGATCCAGGAACTTCTTAGGGCAGGGGTGATGGGAGGCCAATACTGTCTGCTCTGCCCTGAGACTCCACTCCATCCAAGCTAAGCACAGAGGCCTTTGCAAGTCTTGTCTCATAAGGGTGTCTCCAGCGCAGAAGTTCTCCCAGTATAGACATAGCTGATCCTCACAGCCAATTAGCCTGGAGGCCAATTCCTCCCAGTAATACCAACAACAATCAAGGTTTAACTACAATAAGACTCTGCCCACAGTCCACAAAGGAGTGCACCAAGAGTGTCCAACTCAAGTAACTGGAGAGGCTGAGCCACTGGGCCCTATATAACACCTAGCACACAAAGCCACTCTATCAACTAAGAGAAGCAGCCAAAATGTGAAGACAAAGAAACAGGTCACAAATGAAAGAAATGGAGGAGGGCAAATGACTGGATATAGAGTTCAAAACCACAGTTATAAGGTTTTTCAAGAATTTCCTAGAAAAGGCCAATAAATTTAGTGAGACCCTAAAGGATATAAAAAGAGACCAATTAGAAATTAAACATACACTGACTGAAATAAAAAATAATATACAGAGACCTAACAGCAGACAAGAGGATAGCAAGAATCAAGTCAGTTTTGAAATACAAAGAAGCAAAAAAAATCCAACTGGAAAAGAAAAAAAAAAGGAATCCAAAAATATGAAGATACTGTAAGGAGTTTCTGGGACAACTTCAAGCATACCAACATCAGAATTATGGGGATTCCAGAAAAAAGAGAGAGAGAGCAAGATACTGAAAACCTATTTGAAGAAATAATGATTGAAAACTTCCCCCACCTTGTGAAAGAAATAGACTTACAAGTCCAGGAAGTGCAAAGATCCCCAAACAAAAGGAATCCAAAGAGGACCACACTAAGACACATCATAATTAAAATGCCAAGAGCAAAAGACAAAGAGAGAATATTAAAAGCAGCAAGAGAAAAATAGTTAATTACCTACAAGGGAGCACGCATACGATTGCCATCTACTTTCTCAAGAGAAACTATGCAGGCCAGATGGGAGTGGCAAGAAATATTCAAAATGATGAATAGCAAGAACCTACAACCAAGATTACTCTACCCAGCAAAGCTATCATTAACAATTGAAGGTCAGATAAAGAGTTTCATAGATAAGAAAAAGCTAAAGGAGTTCATCATCACCAAACCAGTGTTATATGAAATGCTGAAGGGCATTCTTTAAGAAGAGGAAGAAGAAGAAAAAGGTAAAGACAAAAATTATGAAAAACAAATACATATCTAACAACAAGTGAATGTAAAAATCAAGTGAATAAAAATCTGATGAACTGAATAAACTGGTGAATGTAATAGAATCAGGGGCATAGAAAGGGAGTGGACTGAAAATTATCTGGGGGAACCGGGTGTAGGCGGTGTGGGAAGAGACTGGACAAAAATCATACATCTATGGATGAGGACAGTGGGCTGGGATAAAGGAAGAGGGTTGGGTGGAAACTGAGTGGAGGGGAGCTATGGGGGGAAAAAAGAGGAACAATTATAATAATCCAAAGAATAAAGATTTATTAAATTAAAAAACATACTCCAGAAAAGAAAATAGTTGTGAATCCTCTTCGCTGGCCCAGGGAACTGCAACCATGTGAACAGCAGAAACATGAGCAGCCCACTCCTGTCCAAGGAGCAGCAGCCCCATGAGCAACATGACACAAGCCTAAGAGCAGCAGCTTCACATGGCCTGCCTCTGTTGAAGGAACAGAAGCTCTGTGAGCAGCCAGTTCCCCCATCTTAGGAGCAGCAATCACGTGAGCAACTCACCCCATCTGAGGAGCAGCAGCCACCTGAGCAGCCAACCACTACTGAGGAGTGGCAGTCCCATAAAGTGCCCCCCCTATGAGGAGCAGCAGCTGCATGCAGCCCACACCCTGCACCTGTTCAAAGAGCAGCAGCTGTGCCACATAAGCAGCCAGCCCCCTTCCAAGGAGACGCAGCTGTGCAGGAAGCCTTCCCCCACCCGAGGAGCATCACGTATGTGAGCATCCCAGCCCTTCTGAGGAGCAACAGACGAATGACCCACCTGCCCACATCTGAGGAGCAGCAGCTGTATGAGCAACTCACCCACATCCAAAGAGCAGCAGCCGTGGGAGCAGTGCACCCCCTTGTGAGGAGCAGAAGCTACATGTGCAGTCTCCCTCATATGAGGGGCAGTAGCCACATAAACACACTGCCCACATCCAAGGAGCAGCAGCCTTGTGCAGTCCCCACTGGTCCAAGGAGTACCACCCACACACTGCCTGCACCTTCCCAATGAGAAGGAGCCAGATGAATGCCCTGTCCCTGTGTGAGGAGCATCAATAGCATGAGCAGCTCACTCCCATGTGAGGAGCAGCAGCCGCATGAGTAGACTGCCCCCCATCTGAGGAGAAGCAGCTGCAAGAGCAACCCATACCTGTACGAGGAGCATCAGCCCTGCAAACAACCTGACCCAGTCCAAGGAGCAGTGGCATCATGAGTAGCCCATCCCATATGAGGAACAGCAGCAGCATGCAGCCATGCCCCATCTAAAGAACAGCAGTGACACGAGCAATCCACCCTTGTCTGAGGACCAGGAGCCTTGTGAGCAGCTGGCCTCTGGCCAAGGAACAGAGGATACGAGAAACCCGTGCCCATCCGAGAAGCAGAAATCCCATAATGAGCCCATCCTCATCCAATGAATAGCAGCTATACGAGCATCCTTCCCCACCAGCCAGAGGAGGCACCACTACTGGGAACAGCACCCACCAGAGGAGCCGCTGCCAACTGAGAAGCAGCTGCTACCATGACCACCTGCGGAGCAACCACAGATAGAAAAGCCACTGCCTCCCAAGGAGCAGGCCCTGCACAGCTCAACATCTAGATCAGTCGGTGAGACCAAAAATGGGTAGACAAAGATATTCTCAAAGCAAAGAAAAGGAGGAATCACCAGAAAAGCAGCCAAGTGAAACAGCGGCATGCAATATGTCAGAAAACAAATTCAGAATAAGGGGCAGAGTTTATAAACCAGATGGAAGAAAAAATCAACACTTTATATAAGAATCAAGAGGAAATGAAGAGTGATATAGCTGCAATAAAAAACACCATGGAAAGTTTCAACAGTAGATTAGTAGAAGTGGAGGACCGAATTAGCAAATTAGAAGACAGGGAAGCAAAACACAACCAAATTGAATTGCAACTGGAAAAAAAAATAAAAGACAGGAGGAGAGCCTAAGGGAGCTATGGGACAACATGAAAAAAGCAATATACAAATAATAGGGGTGCCTGAACAACAGGAAAAGGAACAAGGTTTAGAAGACCTATTTGAAGAAATAATGTCAGAAAACGTCCCTGATATGGTGAAGAAAAAAGTTATACAAGGACAGAGAGTCCCAAGCAGGATAAACCCGAAAAGACCACACCAAGACACATCATAATTGCAATGGCAAATGGCTACAAAGAGAGAGTCTTAAAGGCTTCAAGAGAGAGACAGAAAGTTACATACAAGGCAGCTCCCATTAGATTATTAAATGACTTTTCAACAGAAATACATCAGTCCAGAAAAGAATGGAAGGATTTTTACAAAGTGATGCAAACCAAGGGACTGAATCCAAGAATACTCTATCCAGCAAGGTTATCATTCAAAATAGAAGGGGAAATAAGGAGCTTCACAGACAAAAAAAAAAAAAATGCTAATGGAGTTTATCATTACCAAGCCAGCAATGCAAGAAATACTAAAGGGTCTGGTGTAAAAAGAAGAAATAAAAAGGTAAGAAGGGACACAAATATAAAAATAAAAATGGCTACAAATAAGTACCTTTCAATAATAAGTTTAAATATAAACAGACTAAATGCTCCAATCAAAAGACATCGAGTGGCTGAATGGATAAAAGAACATGACCCATATATATGCTGTCTACAAGAGACCCACCTCAGAAAAAAGGACTCATACAGACTGAAAGTGAAGGGATGGAAAACACCTTTCAGGAAAATGGAAATGAAAAAGAAGCTGGGGTAGCAGTACTTATATCTGTCAAAATAGACCTCAAAGTAAAGGCCATAACAAGAGATAAGGAAGACCACCTCATAATAATAAAGGGATCGATACAACAAGAGGACATAACTCTGATAAACATATATGTACCCAATGCAGGAGCACCCAAATACATAAATACACTCCTGGAAGATATCAAGGGAGAGATCAACAACAATACAATCATAGTAGAGGACTTTAATACACCACTGACATCACTGGATAAATCCTCTGGGAAAAAAAAAAACAAAACAGCAAAGAAACAGCAATTCTAAATGACTCACTAGATCAGATGGCCCTAATTGACATCTTCAGAGCATTTCACCCCAAAGCCACGGAATATACTTTCTTCTTAAGTGCACATGGGACATTTTCAAAAATAGACCACATATGGGGTCACAAGCAAAATCTTCCCAAATTCAAAAAGATTGAAATCATATGAAGCATTTTCTCAGACCACAATAATAATAGAAATAAACTACAATAAAAACAATACAAAAAATCCAAACACTTGGAAGCTGAATAGCATGTTATTAAACAATGACTGGGTTATCAACAAAATCAAAGAAGAAATAAAAATATGCTGGAAACTAATGACAATTAAAACACAACAATGCAAATGTTATGGGACACAATGAAAGAAGTCTGAGACAGAAGTTCATAGCTCTACAGGTCTACCTCAAAAAAAAAAAAACAAGAAAAAATGGTAATAAATCATGTAACTCAACAATTCAATGAATTAGAAAGAGAGCAACAAGAATAGCCCACACTGAGCAGAAGAAAGGAAATAATAAAGATCAGAGCAGAAATGAATGACATAGAGACAACAAAACAAAACACAATACTAAAGATCAATGAAACCAAGAGCTGGTTCATTGAAAGGATAAACAAGATAGATTTTTTTCTAGCTAGGCTCACCAAGAAGAAAAGAGAGAAGACCCAAATAAACAAAATCGGAAATGAAATAGGATAAATAATAGAACCCATAGAAATAAAAAAAAAAATTTAATACTATGAACAACTCTGTTCTAACAAACTAGATAACCTGGAGGAAATGGACATATTCGTAGAAAAATACAACCTTCCAAAACTTACTCAGGAAGATTCTAAAAATCTCAATAGGCTAATAACTATGGAAGAAATTGAAGCAGTCATCAAAAAGCTTCCAATAAACAAAAGCCTAGGGCCACATGGCTTCACAGGGGAGTTTTACCAAACATTCAAGGAAGAAATAAAACCTATCCTCCTCAGACGATTCCAGAAAATTCAAGAGGAAAGAACACTTCCAAGCTCCTTCTATGAAGCCAGCATCACCCTAATACCAAAACCAGATAAAGACAACATAAAGAAAGAGAATTAGAGAAAAAAAATGGTGGCAGAATAGATGGACGTGACTGGAGCCCTGTCGCTGGGCAGACGGAGAGAGAGCAGCTGAGAGTCGCACTGGGAGTGTTTGTTGGCAAGTTAAGAGTCAGTTATCCTCCAGGAGAAGGTGGGGGACTGGTGGACGGGACTCTGAACAGGCAGCCCCATTGCCACAGGGTTTTTGTCTCCCGGAGTCACCAGCGAGAAGGTGGAAACCATGCCATCTTGCAGAGGGAGGTGGATGTCTGAGGTGGTCTGAAAAGCTACAGTTGCAGCACCCACTGAACAGCTGGGGGACCCAGAACACCACTCTCCGATCAGCACAGACACACGGACTCAGAGGAGCTCCATAAGGCACATGGAAAGGTCAGATTTCGCCTGGGATAAGGTGAGGTCTCCTGTCACTCAGAACAGAGGCACACACTGTGGGAACCAGGCTGCAGGAAAGCTGCTTCTGGAGAAGTCCTCGGATGTGGGACAGGGCATGATCCCTAAATGTGGAAGGGGACTCTCAGAGCTGTTAACAGAGGGGAGCTCTAGAAAACAACTCATTTTGATCTGAGGCAGAAGGACAGCCTGGGAGTTACTGAAGTGTCCCGGTTGCTCGAATCCCCACAAACCATTATTGAGAACCACAGAGTAGCAGGATCTAAGCACAGCCTAGAGAGGTCCTGTGCTTAGTCTCAGAGGTCAATTCCGAAACACTGCCACCCAGGGGATGATGCACAAATGACTCTCTCATAACCACAAAAGAATAAAGAGATTAAGACACACCTCAGCAGTGGAACACAGGGAACTGCAATACCCTCCCAACTGGGAAACAGCAGTTCCAAGCAGAACAACAGTGGAAGTGAATGACCTCCAATACTGCCAATTCTATTTGTTTTCTTTTTCCTTTTTTAACTTTTCTTTTCTTTCATTTATTTTTTATTTTTGCATATTTTAATTAAAAACTATTTTTTTTCTTTTCTCCTCTCCTCAATTTATTTTACCTTTTTAATTATTACAATTTTTTCAAGTAGTATTATTTATACTACTATTTTATATTTTTGGAAAAAACAAGGGTCATTTCTTTTTTTCTTTTTTTTTAAATTAAATCTTTATTATTCAGATTATTACATTTGTTTCTCTTTTTTCCCCTCCAGCTCCCACCCCTCCCTCTACCCTTAGCTCCCTCCCATTGATCTCATCCATAGGTGTATGATTTTGTCCAGTCTCTCCCTGTACACGCCTCACCCCTTTCCCCCTGAGAATTATCAGTCCACTCCCTTTCTGTGCTCCTGATTCTATTCTATTCACCTGTTTATTCTGTTGATCAAATTTTTAATTCACTTAATTTTTAGATTCACTTGTTGATAGATATGTATTTGTTGTTCATAATTTTTTGGCTTTTACGTTTTTCTTCTTCCTCTTCTAAAAGAGTACCTTTCAGCATTTCATATAATACTGGTTTGGAGTTGATGAACTCCTTTAGTTTTTTCTTATCTGTGAAGCTCTTTATCTGCCCTTCAATTCTAAAGGCTAGCTTTGCTGGATAGATTATTCTTGGTTGTAGGTTCTTGCTATTCATCACGTTGAATATTTCTTGCCACTCCCGTCTGGCCTGCACTGTTTCTGTTGAGAAATCAGCTGACAGTCGTATGGGTGCTCCCTTGTAGGTAATAAACTATTTTTCTCTTGCTGCTTTTAATATTCTCTTTGTCTTTTGCTCTTGGTATTTTAATTATGATGTGTCTTGGTGTGGTCCTCTTTGGATTCCTTTTATATGGGGTTCTGTGTGCTTCCTGGACTTGTAAGTCAATTTCTTTTACCAGATGTGGGAAGTTTTCAGTCATTATTTCTTTAAATAGGCTTTCAGTATCTTGCTCTCTCTCTTCCTCTGGCACCCCCACAATTCTGATGTTGGTACACTTGAAGCTGTCCCAGAGTCTCCTTACATTATATTCATATTTTTGGATTCTTTTCTCTTCTTGCTTTTCCAGTCGAGTGTTTTCTGTTTCTTTATATTTCAAATTTTTGACTTGATTCTTGCATTTCTCTAGTCTGCTGTTAGGACTCTGTATAATATTTTTTATTTCAGTCAGTGTCTCTAGTTGGTCCTTTTTCATCTCCTCTTGGGACTCGCAAAATTTATGCATCATCTCTAGCACCTCTAGTTGGTCCTTTTGCAGCTCTTCTTGGGACTTGATAAACTTATCCATCTTTTCTAGCATATTCTTGCAAAACCTTATAAGCATGGTTTTGAACTCTATATCCAGTCGTTTTTTTTCCTCCATTGCTTTTGTTTGTGATCCCTTCCCTTGTCTAGGCATTTTCACTATGTCGGGGAAACTTTTTTACTTGCAAAACCACAGAAGCCTCTGTTGAGCTTGGGATGGGTGGAGTCTCAGGACTTAAAGGACCGCCTTGCCTTCCAGTCGGCCCCACCCTCTACGGCCCCAGAGTCTCATGTGACTGGGTAATCGCTGCGCGCGTGCGCCCGCAGTTCCTCTAGACCGCTGCTTTTCCAGCTCCTCTGTCCGCCAGGACCACACGAGTCTAGGTCTCCAGTGTTTCGCCCGAAACAGGGGCCCAGTGGACTCAGAAGTGGCACAGTTGGGAGGGTCTGTCTCCCGCCCAGTCGCGAAAGCCAGCGGCACAATCAGCAATCTGTCCTCCGCGCAGAGCCGTGCGCGTGCGCGACCAAACCTCCTATATTTTGCGACTCCCCTAAATTTCCGTGCACTTCTCCCTTTTCACAGTCCAAACTCCCCCCGTATGAGTTTCAGCTGGATATGGGGTGTAGTGTCATAGGATAAGGAGTTCAATGCCATTGGGAGTCTCCGTTTCCCTCCCGCCAGAGAAAGCCAGCCAGGTACTCAGGCACCCGCTCTCTCAACGCGTGCGTCTCCATACCTCAGCTTTTTGCAGCTCCTCTGGGTCTCTGTGAGCCCCTCTCTTACCTTCTAGTTGTAGAATTTCCACTCAGCCAGCTTTCCTGTGGTTCTGGATGATGTCTGTTCTGTCTTTTAGTTGTAGTTTTGAAATTGTTGTGCGAGTCAGCAGTGTAGGCGTTTACCTATGCCACCATCTTGGATTCTCCTCAAAAAGTGTCATTTTCTTTTCTATTTTACTTTGGGATTAGAGTTCTACAGTCTATTTTCATCTTTCCTTTAGCATCATTTTACTCTATCTCAACTCTACCTTTATGCCAACACTCTACTCCTAACTTGCCCCATTTTGTTGTCTTGTTTTTCTTTCCCTTTTCCAACTTTAGATTCTCCCTATTTTTTCTCTTTACCTGGTTAGAATTTCACCCCACTTATATATCTAATTTCAAATCCCCTAATCTAAGTCCATACAAACCTCTCTCTTCTTATCTTCACTATCCAAAAAGTTGTTTATCTCTATGTCCTTTTGTTGCTGTTTGCCTGAACAGTGATTATATCGATTTTTTGTACTTTTTTGTGAGATTGTTTTAGCTTATTCTACATGTTTTATTTTCCTTTTTTAAATATATTTTATTGATTTTTACAGAGAGGAAGAGAGAGGGATAGAGTTAGAAACATCAATGAGAGAGACATTGATCAGCCGCCTCTGCACACCTCCCACTGGGGATGTGCCCACAACCAAGGTACATGTTCTTGACTGGAATCAAACCTGGGACCTTTCAGTCTGCAGGCCAATGCTCTATCCACTGAGCCAAACCAGTCTCGGCTTATTTTGCTTTTTGTTTGCTTTGTTTTTTACCTTTCTTTTCCCTTCCCTTGTTATTTGTAGTTTGTATTAATCTCCAGGTATTTGCTGCCAGCATTAGTTGGGATTAGAGGCTGTTCTATTGAAGTTTTCTCCTCACATCTATAATTTGTTCTCCTATTCTCTCTTATTCTCTTGCTTTTCTCTCTGACGTTTTTCTCTTTCTCTTTTCTTCTTCTTCTCCTTTTTATCTTTTATTTTATTTTTTCTTTCTTTATTTATGTTTTTTCTCCCTTCTCCCTATTAGATTTTGTCACTTCTTTCTTTTCTTTTTTCCTCATTTTCCCCTTCTTTTTCTACTTACCTGTAATTTGTCTTTCATTGGTGGTCACCTTATTTATGCTTATTAACATCGTGAATACATTTCTGTTCAGTGATTTGTGTGTTGAACCTGGTGGTGTTGTGGTTTGTGTCTTTGAATCAGCGTAGGAGAGAGAACTACATAACCAGACACCCGGAGAAGAAAGACTATGCGCAGAAGGAGAAACATCCTGAATATGACAGAAAGGCAGGTATCACCAGAAAAGGAAGTAAATGAAATAGAAGCAGAAATAAGCCTGCCAGAGAAAGAGTTCAGAGAAATGATCATAAGGTGGATGAAAAGTATGGAAGAGAAAAATCGACAATGTGAGTAAGAGCCAAGAGGAAATGAAGAAGAGGCAAGAAGAAATGCAAAATAATCAAGAAGAAATAAAATATGACATCACTGCTAAAAAGAACTCAATACATAGCATCAAAAGTAGAGTAGAAGAAGCAGAGGACCACATCAGTGAGCTAGAAGACAAGATAGGAAAAAATACCCAAGTACAGCAGCTTCTAGAAAAAAAATATTAAAAAGCAAGAGGAGAGCCTAAGGGAACTTTGAGATAACATGAAACAAAACGATATCCGCATAATTGGGGTTCCAGATAGAGTGGAAACTGAGCAAGGAATAAAAAACCTGTTTGAACAAAAAATGACAGAAAACTTCCCCAATATAGGAAAGAAAAAACCCACACAAATCCAAGAAGCTCACAAAGTCCCAAGCAAAATTAACCCCAAAAAAAACAACACAAAGGCACATTATAATTAAATTGGCAAACACCAACGACAAAGTAAGAATCTTAAAAGCCTCCAGAGAGAAACAGAAAGTTACCTACAAAGGAACCCCCATAAGACTAGCTACTGATTCCTCAACAGAAACTCATCAGGCCAGAGGGGAATGAAATGAAATATACAAAGTCATGCAAAGGAAGGGTCTGAAGCCAAGAATACTGTACCCAGCAAGGCTTTCAATCAAAATTGAAGGCAAAATCAGGAGCTTCACAAACAAAGGGACTAAGGGAATATATTACCACCAAACCAGCAATGCAAGAAATGTTAAAGGGTCTGCTGTAAAAAAAAGAAATAGGAAGCAAAGAAGGAACTCAGGGGTAAAGACTAAAAATGGTGATAGATAAGTACCTATCAATAGTAACTTTAAATGTAAACGGATTAAATGCTCCAATCAAAAGACATAGGGTAACTGATTGGATAAGAAAAAATGATCCATATATATGCTGCCTACAAGAAACCCACCTCAGAAAAAGAGATGCACACAGATTGAGGGTAAGGGATGGAGGATGTTATTTCAGGCAAATGGAGATGAAAAAAAAGGTGGGTTTGCAATACTTATATCTGACAAATTAGATCTCAAAGTGAAGGACATAACAAGAGATGAAGAAGGACTCTTCATAATACTAAAGGGAACAATCCAACAAGAAGAAATAACTCTGGTAAACATATATGCACCCAATATAGGAGAACCTAAATACATAAACTCCTGGAGAATATTAAGGGAGAGATTGACAGCAATACAATCATAGTAGGAGACTTTAATACCCCACTGTCACCACTGGACAAATCCTCTAAACAAAAAATCAGCAAAGAAACATCAATCCTAAATGACTCACTAGACCAGATGGAATTAACATCTTCAGAATATTTCATGCCAAAGCCAGAGAACATACATTCTTCTCGAGTGCACGTGCGTCATTTTCAAAGAAAGACTATATGTTGGGTCATAGGCAAAGCCTCTTCAAATTCAAGAAGATAGAAATCATATCAAGCATTTTCTCAGACCACAGTGGCATAAAACTGGAAATCAACTACAATAAAAACAATACAAAGAAATCAAACACATGGACACTAAACAGCATGCTATTAAAGAACGACTGGGTAACCAGAGAGATCAAGGAACAAATAAAAAACATCATGACAACAAATGAAAATGACAACACAAGAATACAAAATTTATGAGAAAACAGTGAAAGCAGTCTGGAGTGGGAAGTTCATAGCTCTACAAGATTACTGCAAAAAAAAAAAAAAAAAAAAAAAAACAGGAAACAATGGTAATAAATTACGTAACCCTACAACTCAAAGAGATAGAAGAGAGCAACAAGTAAAGTCCAGTGTAAGCAAAAGGAAGGAAATAGTGAAGATCAGAGCGCAGATAAACAACATGGAGACCAAAGAAACAATTCAATAGATCAACAAAACCAAGAGCTGGTTCTTTGAAAGGATAAACAAGATTGATGGATCTCTAGCCAGGCTCACCAAAAAGCAAAGAGATAAGACACAAATAAACAAAATCATAAAAGAAAGAGGAGAAATAACAACAATCCCTGCCCAAATACAAAGGATTGTTAAAAAATACTATGAACAACACTATTCCAACAAATTGGACAACCTGCAAGAAATGGACATTTCCTAGAAAAATATAACCTTCCAAAACTCAATCAGGAAGAATCTAAACATCTCAATAGTCCAATAACTATGGAAGAAATTGAAGGAGTCATCAGAAAGCTTCCAGCAAATAAAAGCCCGGGACCAGATGGCTACACAGGAGAGTTTTACCAAACATTCAAGGAAGAATTAAAACCTATCCTCAGACTATTCAAAAATATTCAAGAAGAAGGAAAACTTGGAACCACCTTCTATGAAGCCAGCATCACCCTAATACCAAAACCAGATAAAGACAACACAATGAAAGAGAATTATAGGCCAATATCTCTCATGAACATAGATGCCAAAATACTCAACACAATTCTAGCAAATCGGATCCAGCAGTACATCAGAAAGGTCATAAACCATGACCAAATAGGATTCATCCCAGGAAGGCAGTGATGGTACAATATCCACAAATCAATAAATGTGATACATCACATAAACAAATTCAGAGATAAAAATCACATAGTCATATCAATTGATGCAGAAAAATCATTTGACAAAATCCAACACCCTTTCTTGATAAAAACTCTCAGCAAAGTGGGAATAGAAGGATCATACCTCAACATCATAAAAGCCATATATGATAAACCCACAGTTAACATCATAGTGAATGGGCAAAATCTAAAACCATTTCCCTTAAGAACAGGAACAAGACAGAGATGTCCACGCTCACCTCTCTTGTTTGACATCATACTGGAAGTATTAGCCATTGCAAGGAGAAGAAATAAAAGGCATCAAATTGGAAAAGAAGAAGTAAAGCTGTCCTTATTTGCAGATGATATGATACTGTACATAAACAACTCAAAGGACTCCATCCCAAAACTAATTGACTTAATAAATGAAATTGGCAATATAGCAGGATACTAAGTTAATGCCAAGAAATCTGTGGCATTTCTATACACTAATAGTGAAATTACAGAAAGAGACTCAAATAGCAATCCCATTTACCATCGCACCAAAAAAATTAAGATATCTAGGAATAAACCTAACTAAGGAGGTAAAAGACCTATATGGAGAAAACTACATGACACTGAAAAAAGAGATAGAGGAAGCCATAAACAGATGGAAGAGCTTACCATGCTCATGGATTGGGAGAATCAACATCATTAAAATGTCCATACTACCCAAAGCAATCTATAGATTCAATGCACTACTCAATAAAATACCAACGACATATTTCACAGACCTAGAAAGAACTCTTCAAATATTCATCTGGAACAAAAAAAGACCACGAATAGCCACAGCAATTCTGAGAAAGAAGAATAAAGTAGGTGGGATTTCAATACCAGATTTCAAGCTATATTACAAAGCAACTGTTCTCAAAACAGCCTGGTACTGGCACAAGAACAGACATATAGACCAATGGAACAGAATAGAAAATCCAGATACCCATCCAAATCACTATGCTCAATTAATATTTGACAAAGGAGGCAGGATCATACAATGGAGCCAAGACAGCCTCTTCAATAAATGGTGTTGGGAAAATTGGACAGATACATGCAAAAAAATGAAACTGGACCACCAACTTACACCAAATACAAAAATAAACTCCAAATGGATACAGGACTTAAACATTAGAAGGGAATCCATAAAAATACTAGAGAAATCCACAGGCAACACAATCTCAGACATATGACAAAAGAACTTCTTCACTGATAGTGCTCCATGGGCAATGGAAGCTAAAGAAAAAAATAAACAAATGGGACTACATCAAAATAAAAAGCTTTTGCACAGCCAAAGAAACCATCAACAAAACAATAAGAAAGACTACTGTATGGGAGAACATATTTTTAAATGTTATCACTGATAAAGGTTTAATCTCCAAAATCTACAGCCAATTTATACAACTTAATAAAAGGAAGATAAACGATCGAATAAAAAAATGGGCAACAGACATAAATAGAATCTTTTTGAAAGAAGACAGAAAGGAGGCCAAGAGACACATGAAAACATGTTCAAAGTCACTAATTATCCGAGAGATGCAAATCAAAACGACAATGTGATACCATCTCACACCTGTCAGAATGGCAATCATCAACAAATCAACAAATGACAAGTGTTGGCGAGGATGCGGAAAAAAATGAACCCTTGTGCACTGTTGGTGGGAACGCAGACTGGTGCAGCAACTGTTAACCGTATGGAGTTTCCTCAAAAAACTAAAAATGGAACTCCCTTTTGACCCAGCATTCCCACTCTTAGGAATATATCCTAAGAAATTACAAACACCAATCAGAAAGGATTTATGCACAACTATGTTCATAGCAGCACAATTTACAATAGCTACAATTTGGAAACAGCCTAGGTGCCCGTCAGCAGATGAGTGGATCAGAAAACTATGGTTCATCTACACAATGGAATTCTATGCTACCTTTAAAGAGAAGGAATTCTTACCATTTGCAGCAACCTGGATGGAACTGGAGAGCCTCATGCTAAGTGAAATTAGCCAATCAATGAAGGAGAAACACCACATGATCTCACTCATTTGTGGATAATAAAGAACATTATAAACTGATGAACAAAAGGATAGATACAGAGGCAGTAAAGCATCAAACAGACTGTCAAGTTACAACAGGAAGATTGGGGAGAGGTGGGGTAGATAAGAGATCAACCAAAGGACTTGTGTGCATGCATATAAGCATAACCAATGAACACAAGACACTGGGGGGTTGTGGTATGCCTGGGAGGAGGAAGGCAATGGGAAGATATGTATACATGTAACATAATAAAAAATAAATAAAAGAATGACTAACTTAAGAATGAAGGAATAACAGTTACACAAATAGTTTCTCTTCTGGAAAGCCTGTGTGAAGCTCATCTTTTAATTCCGAGTCTCAATTGATAAAGAAAAAAAAAGACATACCAATCAGAAAAGCTATATGCACCCCTATGTTCATAGCAGCTCAATTTACAATAACTAAGATTTCGAAACAGTTCATGTGCCAATCAGCAGAAGAATGGATTTAAAAACTGTGGTACATCTACACAATGGAATACTGTTCCACTATAAAAAAAAAAAAAAGAAGGAACTTTTTCCATTTGCAACAGCATGGATGGAACTGGATAGCATTATGCTAAGTGAAATAAGCCAGTCGGAGAAAGATAAATATCCCCATGATCTCACTCATATGTTAGATATAATGATCAACATAATTTGATGAACAAGAATAGATCTAGAGAAAAATGGTAGGGGAGGTGGCGGGATAGATAGCAACCAAAGACTTGTATGCATGCATATAAGCATATCCAATGGACACAGGTTCTGAGGCCATGGTAGCTTGCCCAGGGTGGGAATGGCTGGGGAAGGGGGAGGTTCAATTGGGAAAAAAGCAGTCATATATAAAACTTTAGACAATAATAAAAAAATTAAATTAAAATTAAAATTAAAAATGGATAAAGAACTTAAACATTAGATGGGAAACCATAAAAATCTTAGAAGAATCCATCGGCAGCAAAATAGGAGACATCTCTGGTAGCAATATCTTTATTGATACAGTTCCTAGGACAATGAAAACTAAAGAGAAAATAAACAAATGGAATACATCAACATTAAAAGCTTCTGCACAGAAAAAAAAACAAAACAACTCAGCAAAACAATAAGAGAGCCACTGCATGGGAGAACATTTGCCAGTGTTACATCTGATAAGGGTTTAATATCCAAAATTTACACAGAACTCATATAACTTAACAATAGGAAGATAAACAATCCAAAAATGGGCAAAGGAGCTAAATAGACACTTTTTGAAAGTGGACATATGGAACACCAAGAGACATATGAAAACATGCTCAAAGTCACTAATCATCTGAGAGATGCAAATCAAAACAACGCTAAGGTGTCATGTCACACCTGTCAGAATGGCTGTCATCAAGAAATCAACAAAGGTCAAGTGCTGGCGAGGATGTGGAGAAAAAGGAACCTTTTTACACTGCTGGTGGGAATACAAACTGGTGCAGCCACTGTGGAAGACAGTATGTAGTTTCCTCAAAAAATTAAAAATTTAACTACCATTTGACTCAGCAATCCACTCCTTGGAATATTTCCCAAGAATCCTGAAACATCAACCAGAAGGAATATATGCACCCTATGTTCATAGCAGTGTTATTTATGACTAGAATCCCAGTGCACAAAATTTGTGCACTCGTGGGGGGTGTCCCTCAGCTCTGGGATCAATTGCCCCACAGAGGGAGGCCTCGCCCAGACGCTACAGCACCACCAGCTGAGTAGCCTGGGCCTCTCTCTTTGGGGCGATCGATCACAGAGCCCCCTGATTGACTACCCCGCTGACCAGTGGCCTGGGCCTCCCTCTGCAGGATGATCGTGGGGCGATGTTGGCCAGCCCCCACCCCGACCAATCGCATCACACGTGCCTTGGCTGACCTGGTGCCAGTGTATATCATAGTGTGGTCGTCCCAATGACCATTCTGCTGTTCAGCCATTTGGTCGATTCTCATATTATGCTTTTATTATTATAGATAATATTTGGAAATAATTTAAATGCTCATCAGCAGATAAGTGGATTAAAAACAGTGATACTTCTACACAACAGAATACTATGCTGCTGTAAAAAAAGAAAGAACTCTTACCATTTGTAATAGAATGGATGAAACTGGAGAACATTATGCTAAGCAAAATAAGCCAGTCAGAGAAAGATAAATAACAAATAACCTCACTAATTTGTGGAATATAATGAACAACATAAACTGTTTGACAAAAGTAGATACAGAGACATAAAAGCATTGAACAAACCGTCAAACCTCAGAGGGAATAGAGGGGAGAGTGGGAGGGCGGATAAGCGATCAACCAAAGACTTGTATGCATGCATGGAAACAGACAACTAGGGGGGCGTGGGTATGTGCTGGAGGATGGGAGCAACAGTTGAAGGGTGGATGGGGGAAAAAGGAGACATGTAATACTTTCAACAATAAAAAATTTAAATTATATATATATATATATATATATATATATATATATATATATAGATGACCAAATTAGTGTATTCTTCAAGGTTTTTTACTTAACTATCTTACATTTGGTTGTCTTCCTGTATATAGTTACATTATATAAGTTTCTACTTGAAATAAATATTTTGAAAGTAAAAAAAAGGAAGCAACGGGCATCTCACAGACCAGAGAATCCCTAAATAGCTAATGCTACTTCCTGGAAATTTCAGAGGGCCAATTTGAGGACAGCAGCTAAAAGTGGGAGAAGATTTACATATTCCAATAGCAGGGCAGTGTTAAGATCTAAAGAAGCTAGAACAATCTGGGTCTATGACAATGTGAGCCCCATGAACTCTCAAAACTAACCAGCTGAAGCTCCATTTTGGACAAAGACCCATGATGAGGGGTAACTGCTGGGAATAGAATCCAAGCTAGGCAGTGTAGTAAGAGAAAGCACACATCAGCCAAATCCGGTTTGGCTCAGTGGATAGAGCGTCTGTCTGTGGACTGAAAGGTCCCAGGTTCAATTCTGGTCAAGGGCACGTACCTTGGTTGTGGGCACATCCCAGTAGGAGATGTGCAGGAGGCAGCTGATCAATGTTTCTCTCTCATAGATGTTTCTAACTATCTGTCCCTCTCCCTTCTTCTCTGTAAAAAATCAATAAAATATATATTTTTAAAAAGAGTACAGATCAAAGTAGAGGTTGGGCGCAGCAACAGGTTATTATTTTTTAAATATTATACAAATGTAACAGAAGAGGGAGCTTAAAAGCCATGAAATTGGAAAATCTACTCTAAATCCACCCTCCTTCTAAAGTAAAAAAAAAAAAAATGAATATCATAACCTGCTATTTTAAAACAAGTAAAAATACATTAAGAAAAAAAAGCAAGATATAAAAGAACATAAATCATAAATCGAAAAACTCAAAAGTTATAGTAGTAGAACTAAGGAAAGAATTGGAAATGGAAGAAAAAATCAGATATAAATTCTTTTTATGGGAAAGGGATATCAATTCTTAATTAGAAGAAACACAAGAGTCAATAAACTCAACAACACATAAAGCCTTAAGAGAAACAGAAAATGAAAAGAAAAAATTTGGATTTGAGAAAAAATATTAAGACAGTTAAAGAAAATCCAACATACATAGAAGAAAACGAACACAAATAATAAAGAACAGGGGAAAAAAATAGACCATAAGAAAATTTTCCTGAAATAACTTTTTTAAAAAAGTTATTGAAACAACATTTAAGAAGGCAATTTGTGTAACTGAGAAAATTGACCTAAAATGGCCATATCATAATAAAATTACTGAATATTAAAGAAAAAATATTATGTATCCAGGCAAAAAGAATAAAGGAAAGAAGATCAGCCAGTCACTAGCTATATTGACAGCAATAGCTTATGCCAAAAGAAAATAAAGTTAATATACTCAAGATACACAAGGAAAGAAAATATGAGCAAAGATTTTATATCCAGCCAAAATGACTGGTATGGGCTGAATTGTGTTTCCCACCCCTCACCCCACCACCAAATTCACATGTTGAAACCCTAACTTCCAGTACCTCAGAAAGTGACCATATTCGATACAGGGCCTTTAAAAGGTGATGAAGTTAACCTTAGCCAGTGTGGCTCAACTGGTTAGAGTGTTGTCTCATACACGAAAAGGTGGCAGGTTTGATCCACGGTGAGGACACATTACCAGGTTGTGGGTTCAATCCCTGGTTGGGGTACATGTTGGAGGCAACCAATCAATGTTTCTTGCTCACATCTTCAAGTTTTTTTCTCTCTCCCTTTCTCTCTCTCTAAAAATGAATTTTTAAAAAAAGATGATAAAGTTAAATGAAGCCTTTAGGGTGGACCCTAATCCAACTTAACTAGTGTTCTTATGAGAAAAAATTTGGACACACACAAAAATACCAGGAATGTTCATGAATATGGAAAAGATTATGTGAGGACACAATGAGAACATGGCTATCTGCAAGTCAAGGAGAGAGGCCTCAGAAGGAATCAAACCTGCTAATGCTTTATTTTGCACTTCTAGCCTTCAGCACTGTGAGAAAATACATTCCTATTGTTTAAGACACCCAGTTTGCGATATTTTGTTATGGCAGCCCTAGCAAACTAATACACTGACTTTCTAGAATAGAGGCTACAAACAATTATCAACATGTAATCATTCAGAAAAATTGCACTTATGAACCCTTCCTGAGGAATAAATTCCCTAGAGAATAAACTTTGAAAGACCAAAATAACCTGAAAGACACTAGCATGGGGACTGGTAGTGAGCATTAAATAAATACAATAAACACACACACACACACACACACACACACACACACACACACACTAGTAGAATTAAGATTGAATGTTGGTTCTAACTTAGAGAATGTAGTACATGGTTGTTACAAAGAGGGGGCGGGATAGAAAGAGGATATGCAAAATGCATTTTTTTTTTATTTGTAATCACACTGGTGGTGGCAGTATTGCTATTCTAAGACATTAATGTATGTAACTAGAATAAAGCAAATTAGTAACTATATGGTATTCTAATTCTATTATCCCCTATATCTTTGGGAACCAAGATTCTCAAGTATAAAAGAAATGAGATTCAGATATAAGATAGAACTTAAGGAAAATCTTGTGGGCCTGAATTTGAATTAAAGTATCAGTGTGAGCTCATGAGCATTTTTTTCTTTTTTTTTTTAAATATATTTTATTGATTTTTTTACAGAGAAGGGAGAGAGATAGAAAGTCAGAAACATTGATGAGAGAGAGACATCGATCAGCCACCTCCTGCACGCCCCACAGTGGAGATGTGCCCGCAACCAAGGTACATGCCCCCGACCAGAGTCGAACCCAGGACCTTTCAGTCCGCAAGCCGATGCTCTATCCATGGAGCCAAACCGGTCTTGGCAGCATTTTTTTCTTAAAAGTCTTAGAAACAATGACCATACCTTTAACTATGAGCATTACTAGCATTCAAATTGTGGCCTGGAAATACCATTTCACCTTGAAAAGAAACCAGGGCTTTTTATACAAGTTGCTGATTCCAGGTTTGGGGAAGTAAATGTATAAGATAAATCTGAAATATGAAGCATGTTCAAACCCATGAGTTCATAAGGACTGAATCTTTGTTTAAAAATAAATAAAATTATACATATTAGAACTATGCAAAGGGCCTCTAAAATTGTACAGCAAACAGTTAACAGCTGATCTCTTGGGACTAGGATTATAGAGAATTTTTCTTTCAAAGTCTCAACTTCCTAGATTTTTTAGAATATATTTATTTTTAAATATATATTTTATTGTTTAAAGTATTACAAATAGTAGTACATATGTCTCCTTTTTTTCTCTATTGACCTCCCGCCTGCCTTCCCCACCTCCCAGTACATGCCCTCACCTGTCCCGCCCACCCCCGGCCCCAATGTCCTGTATCCATTGGCTATGCTTACATACATGCATACAAGTCCTTCGGTTGACCTCTTACAGACCCCTCTCCCAACCTCCCCTGCTTTCCCACTGTAGCATGACAGTCGTTCATTGCTTCTTTGCCTCTGTATCTGTTCTCCCCCACTCCCAGCCCAATTCTTTTCTTTAAAAGCATCTTGCCTTTGTAGGCTACAAATAAACTTATAAGAACAAAAACTGTTTGAGTCCCAATTTCAAAGTCCAATAGTTATGAGTCCCAGTTTCAATGTCAAACAGTTCCTTATGTGTACATGTCAGCAACGGTATCTGGATAGTGGCCAAATGGTGGCAATGCAGGTCTGACCCTCTCTGGTTTGGTCCTAGGCATCCTGTAGCAATGCACAGCTCCTGACTGCTGGCATGGCAAGGCGTCGTCAGCGTCTTCCATCTCTGGACTGTTTCTCCTCTTGTCTTCGTGGTTGGAGCAGACCTGTCAGTTCCTCTCTGTTGCAGGAGTCCACTTGGTCTTGGAGTTGTTTTCTGAAAGTATATAAACGTAGTCTCGACCAAAAGTTAATAAAGGAATCTTTTCTATAAAATTGACTTGGGGTCCTTTTTATTTTTGCCTAACCGCTTTTCCTTTGGCTTATTTTGATACCATGTGTGTTTTTCATGGGTGTCTTGCTATTAGTATTACAAATGAAAATTAATTTTCTAAAGTAAAAATTTTCTAGATGTAATTTAATTACCGGATATTTTTCCTTACATGATATCCTACTAGCCCCTTTTTTGATTAATGGAGAATTTTATAAAAAAATTTAATGCAATCTTGATAACTTTAATTTTAATTTTTTGCACACAAATATGCCTGTTTTATATTCATTGCATGTTAAGCAATTTTACCATGAGATGAACTACCAATAGAAATTTTAGTTAATACTTTAGAAACAGCTTTTTGTCCAGTACACTTAAATTTTCTTGTGTATTCACTTATTCCAATTAGCCAATTTAAATTAATCTGAAAGTTTGATTACTCTTACTGTCAAATTTAATACTCTACCAACAGTTTTAGATTATCCTGTAAATATTAGTGGAAAGGTTTATTTGCATTCTTGAGCAGGCACTGAGCATTCCTAGTGCTAGGCTGAATTTAGATATAGGGCAGCTGCTGTCGGCAAGTTTCTGTCTGTAACCTGAGTCCTGATCTGAGCTGGGCCCAGTCTCTGCCTGTTACCTGGTTCCCAATCTGTGCTGAGCGTGGGAAGCGAAGTAGCCAGGGGGGCAGGAGACCCCCATCAGAAGAGGTGAGGGTTCAGATCCCTGCAAGGTTGAGGTGGGAGATGAGGGTCTGTGCCTCACCTCTGTTGACCCCAAATTCTCTCCTGATGGCCCCTCTGCTACTGTGCCTGTCTCAGGTTATTCCTTCCCTGAGGAATCTTGCCTGTCTCTGGCTAACCAGTCATCCTCAGGGGCTAAGCAGGGTGTTGTGAGGTTCAGTTCTGTCTCCATGGTAGCCTATGCCCCTGTGGCCTCCACGCTCAGCACCTGCCTTGGGATCTCCTAGCCTGCTGGTGGGGACCCCAGCACTGATCACTTATCTCGGGATTTCAGATTCCTTCTCCAGAAAGGTCCCAGCTCACACCATTTGGTGAGAGACAGATCCATTATACCAGCTACCTCGAGGCTTCAATCTCAGCCTGAATAGAAAGCTCAGGCTACAACTGAGGGCAATTGGATTGTGAGAAGAAGGTCCCTCTTGGCAAAAAAGGTAAGAGGGGCCAGTATAGAATGCTGAAGTGTCTGCCCAGTGCCTTAATTCCTTCTGAAAAGGATTAAATCCTTTCACGTCCTTTTTTAGATTGCCATAAATCTCAAGTGTGGTTTCTAGACCAGCATAGCAAATTATCAGGCCCCACGGAGACCTACTGAATCAGAAACTCTGGGGGAGGGGTCCAACCCTCTGTTTTAATAATTTTTTAGGATAAATATTTGCAACATTTGGAAGGTACTTATATTCAAATTCAAGTTTCACTGGGCAACTTGTTTTTGTTTTCATTTTTGTGTTTTTTTTCTAAATCTGGCAACCTGACCTCCAAATGATTCTGATCCAAGTTAAAGTGTGCAAACCATGGGGGTAAAGGTGAGAGGATAGGCCTTGGGTTGAGATAGATCTGACTGCACGACTTTTTAAACCATGGATGGAATACCACAAATATGACTGGTGTCTCCATATGACAGAGGAGACTACAGGGAGGTGAGCCAAGCAGCCTCAGGGCCTAGAGTAAAATTTGGTAGCAGAAAGCACCTGAATTTCTACCAGGAAGCTCCCTGTGTTTTCAGAGAGCACAGAACAGCCTCCCTCTCAAAACAAAGAATTATCCAGTTACAAATATCAGGTTCAAAGACTGAGAATCGTTACTGTAATGCAGGCCAGCTTTTGTATGCTAATCTGTAATGTGGGTAAAATTATTTATCTCCTAGAGTTATTGCAGGGATTAAATGAGGTAATTTAACACTTTAGAGTCAAACATTTATTGAGCATCTATCCTCCTCTATCTGTTGCTTAAATGCTTAATTTGCAGGAGTTCTGTTCAGCTCTTCTTTTCCCTTACACTGTTTTCAAGGATGATCCTATCTTTCAGGTCTCAATGAGAACTGTTAACTACCCAATTTACCACCCCCCAACTCTAATTCTCTTTGGAATTATAGGCTCATATTTTGAGTTATCTACCAGACAGGTCATCTATATCTTCATAGATGGCTCAAACTCAACATGTTTAGAATTCAATTCTAAACAAAGCAATTTATAAAAGAAATTCAAGTTGCCAAACACATATGAAAAGATGCCCAATTAACCTAGTAATCAGGAAAATGCAACAAATGCAATATTTCTTATAAAGACTACCAAGAGTTAATGAGAATGATAACATCCAGCATTGGTGAATATTAGGGCAAACAGACACTTCAATACACTGCTGGTAGAAGTATGACTTGCTATAATCTTTTAGGAAAGTAATATGTCAATATCTACTAATATATAAAATATATATATGCCAAGGAAATTGTCACACAGGTCCATAGGATACATGTACAAAGATGCTCATCATATTGTTTGTGTTAAAGTTGTTTGGTAATCTGCTTACCTACCCCAGGAGAAATGAATGGGAACAATGTGGTAGTACTATGCAGCAGGCAGAAGGAATGCCTTAGATGTGTGTGTGTGTGTGTGTGTGTGTGTGTGTGTGTGTGTATCAACAAGAATGGCTTTTGCAACAAGATTCTGAGTGAAAAAAAATAACTGTAATGTATATCACAATCCAATTTATGTAATTAAAATAATATATACATAAAACAAACTGATTTTTATAAAAATACATTAGAACAAATGGGCATACATTAAGAAAGAGTTGCCTGTGAGATAAAGAGGGCATAGGAATGGGAAATGAGTCTAAAAGATAATATACAAACAAACAAGGGATGAATCCTTAATGATAACATGCTATACATTAAGAAACATGATTGACTCAAACCCAGCTCTGAGGATCTCCCCCAAAATAACACATTGTCTTACAGTCTGCTCCCATTTTTGACACTAACAATAATGCTGCAGTAAATATTCTTTTGTATGCTTTATATTGTAATTATGTCTATAGCATATATAAATTTATATATATATAAAAGTTTTCACCAGAGGATATGGTTTTATTAATTTTGAGAGAGAGAAGAAGAAAAGAGAAAAACATCGATGTGAGAGAAACATTGATTAGTTACCTCTTGTACGTGCCCTGACTGCACATCAGACCCACAACTTAGGTATGTGCCTTGACCAGGAATCAAACCCCCAATCTTTGGGGGTACAGGACAATGCTCCAACCAACTGTGTCACTTTACCAGGGCTATGGCATATATTTTTATTGCAATAGCTCCACACATGGAATAGTATGCAGTTATTAGAAAGGATGGGCTACAAAAAAATCCATGCCAAAACACATTATAATTAAACTGAAAATAAAAGACAGAAAAAATCTTGAAATCAGCCAAGGAGAAAAGATGCATTACTTATAGAGGAACATCAATTTGGATGATAGTAGATTTCTTATCTGAAACCACGCAGGCCAGAGGAAAGAGGCACAACATTTTTCAAGTACAGAAAGAAAACAACTGTCAGATTAGAGCAAGAACAAGGCAATTTACAAAAGAAATTACAAGGAAGTGCTAAAAACACACACCAAAAACACAATGATAAGGGTATGTCAAGGGGACACAGGAACCAACTAAAAGAGGTCCCAATGGCCAAAGCTAGAACAATCTGAGTAGCATAATAAAGTGGTATTGGGTTATAACCTGAAGTATAAAACAAATATTCATGAGTTTATAGTGATATAAATAAATAATTGATTGGTTGGATACAAACATATATTCATAATACATAGGTACATATATGGGGGGAAAGATAAATCTTCCTCTCAAAATTCTGTATAATTTTATGTAGATACTTTGCCCTCAAGTGGGTGGAGCATAACTCTCTACTCCTTAAGATAGGGTGCACACAGTGATTTCCAAGAGTACAGTATGGAAAGGATATGGAATAAAAGAACAATTTTATAGTGGAGAAACCTGACAAACACACCTTAGCCAGGTGTTTCAGGTAAACATAAAAAATTGATATTGTTTTGATAGTATGTACCCTTGATATGATGTGATGAAAATGATCTTCCTCTGTGAAAAACATAACCCCAGTTTAATCATATCAGACAAATTCCAATAGAGGGATAGTCTACAAAATAGCTGACCAGTACTCTTCCAAACTATCAAGGTCATCAAAAGCAAAAAATTCTGAGAAACAGCCTAAGGAGACATGATGACTTAATATACTGTGGTGTCCTGGATGATCCCGAAACTGATAAAAGACATTAGGTAAAAAATAAGGAAATCTGAATAAAATATGGACTTTAATAATAGGATATCAGAATTGCTTCATCAATTGTAACAAACAAGGGAAACTGGGTGCAGGGTCTATGGGAATTCTCTATACTTACCTTCTCAATTTTGCTGTAAATTTAAAAGTGTTCTAAAAATAAATATTACTTTCTAAAAGAACAGTTAACACCATATCCTATTTGGCAAACTAACCTTCAGATAAAGGAAAATTGAGAGAATTAGTTGCTAGCTAACTTGCCCTAAAAGAATGGTTAAAAGAAGTTCTCTAACTAGAAAGCATATGATAAAAGAAGAAGGCTTGGTCCTGGTTGAGTAGCTTACTTGGTTAGAGTATCATTCTTATACGCCAAGGTTGAGAGTTAGATCTCTGGTCAGAGCACATACAAGAATCAACCAATGAATGCATGAATGAGTAGAACAACATGGGTGATCTTAAATGTATGTTTTTATGTGAAAGAAACAAGTCTAAAAAGACTACTTACTGTATGACTCCATTTATGTGACATTCTAGAAGAGGTAAAACTGTAGTGACAGTAAAAACATCAGTGATTTCCAAGAATTTGGAGGAGAGGAGAAGGAGAGTTCAATAGGTGAACCACAGAGTACTATTTTAGGGCAGTGAAACTATACTCTCTGAGACTATAATGGTGGAAACTTTACATATTTTTCAAAACCTATAGAAATTTACAGTACAAAGAATGAAACTTAATGTATGCAATTAAAACAAAAAAATCATTTAGGAGATCAAGGGATACAAGATCAGAATGCAGAATGTGGAAAAATAATCTAACTGTATACAAATGTATGAAACATACTGAACTAGGTGAGGTTGAAGATGCAAAATTAAGTAACTTTGTAAATGAGTGATAGCTATAAGATTACTGTATAGGCAAAAGGAGCTATACATAAACATTTTATTTTGGTTGATAGTTGTTTTTCTTCATGGGTACAGGCTAGCAATTCTGAAAACTATATAGATATAGATATAGATGTAGATGTAGATGTAGATATAGATATAGATATAGATATAGATATAGATATAGATATAGATATAGATATGGATATGGATATAGATATAGATATGATATAGATATAGATATAGATATAGATAATTGAACAATGAAGGAATTAGATGGTGGATTGTAAAGACAGGTTTCTCACTGTTGGAGTGGGAGGGTACAGATAAGCAAGGGGAAGAGGCTAAAATAATCCATGTGGTAATGGATAAGAATTGGAGACATCAATATGCACTCATGTTTAGCTTAATACAGATATATTTATAAATATTTATGTATATATTATTTTTTTGTGTGTATACACATTTAGTTTTATTGTAACAAAGCAACTTGTACACTTTTAACGTTTAAGACTGAGCATCATCTTTTCTTTCCAGTGAAACAAAAAAAAAATTAAAAATAAACAGGAACAAAATTACAATAGAGAAATGTCAATTCCAAATAAGATCCTACAGGTTCTGCTGATTCTCCCATCGAGTAGCAGGCTCAAGTCATCATTAGGAGAGAATTTTATTTAAAAATTGTCATCTTAGACTGCAAGGATGTCCGTTAAACATCACAAACATGCCAAAGGAGAAGCCGTTTTGTCAAAATGCCCACTTAACCCACCCAAACATCTCAAACCTACCCTTTGCTCACCTTCTATAACCCTCCCCCTATTTTTAAGTTTTTTTTTAAACAAAAGAAAGTAGACAGATACATGTTGGTAAATGCTAACTGTCTATATTCACATAGAGACACAGTGTGATCCCTGAGCCCAATATACAGAGAACGGAGGAAAAAAGCTAGAATTCTATGCACTGCTACACAGGGGCCTAGCAACCTCCAGCAGAGATAAGGGAGCAGAAGGGTTTCCCCGACCTCCCCCACAGAGCATGGTGGTGTTGATTCCATTAAGTTTTTTTTTTGAGACAGGAAGGGATAAAAATGAATTTGGAACAGAAAGAGGCTAAGGTTCTTTTCCCACTGTATTCTGCTAAAGGTACATCCCCCACAAATAAGGTGAGAACCATCGTGTGTAAAGGAGAGAAAAAAGAGACCTCAAAAACAGGGCGACTGAGCACAAGAGGCGGGGGGGAAGAAAAAGGAGAAGAAAAA
>PVJN01023451.1:0-32311 GCA_004026805.1 Lasiurus borealis | reverse complement strand
GCCTTTAGCCTGATAGACTCACTCACTCCATTTCCAAAGTTACTCAGGTCATTTCCCCACCCCCTGCGATGAGATTTTTGTGTGCATTTGTCATACACTTAGGTTCTTTTAGATTCTTCTGTCACACTCTTAATTCACCTGGGTTAACTGATCTCTTAAGTAATTTTTTACAATTTGCATATATTAAGCTTTACTCTTGCTGCTATGAAGTTCTATGAGTCTTGACAAATGCTTGATATTTTGTCTTTATTAATACAATGTCATGCAGAATAGTTTCATTGCCCTAAAAATCCCCTGTGCTCCCCTATTCAACCATCTTCTTCCTCTCCCCAATTTCTGGCAACCACTCATCCAGAATGTCATATAATTAGAATCGTACAATATGTATAGTTATCTGATTGGCTTCTTTTACTTAGCAGATAAGCTTGATATTCATCCATGTCTTTTTTGTGGCTTGATATTTCATTTCTCTTTATTACTGAATAATATTCCCCTGTATGGATATACCACCATCTGAATACTCAGCCCATGGACCTTTTATGAGATATTTCCCCACGTGTCTTTGAAGACTTTTCTGAAGTCAGCTCTCAGTTTTCCCTTAATATTAACCATTTTCACATTTTACTCATCATTCTGATTTCTCAAACCTGCAATAATTTTTTGGTTCTTTCCGAAACCTATAAAGAATTTCACATCGTTTTCCTGCCCAGAATTGACCAACAGTCTATAGTAGAGTTTTGGACCCATCTAGGGTACAGTTGGACATTTGCTTCCTGATTCTCCGTGTCCTCCCCATTTTAATCTGCTTTGTGTCTATGTTTATTTGTTCAATGACAGCAGGATATTACGATTTTTGTACCACCTTGGAGCAACTGTGAGCATCAGAGCCTTCTTAAACTCTCTTCTTTGAAGGACCTAGTTATTTGGATTTTTGAACAGTCATTTGAAACCTTTTACTGGTAGTCTTAAAAAAAAAATACTTTATAGGCTTTGGCCAGGTAGCTCAGTTGATTAGAGTATTGTGCCAGTACATCAAGCTTGCAGGTTTGATACCCGGTTGGGGCAAGTACAAGAATCAACCAATGAATGCATATATAAGTGGAACAAATTGATGTTTGTTTTTTTTCTTCTCTTCCTTCCTCTTTCTCTCTAAAATTAATTTAAAAAACTAAAATAAGTACTTTATAATTTGGACACAGTATAGGTGTTAATAAAATTTTCATTTTTTTCCCCTTACATAATTGGTTCTCAGGTCTTAGGAAATCAAGTTAATAAAGTTAATTTGAACTGGTCATTATCAGTTCTGGGTGTCCAGTGGGAACCTGGAACTGGCCACATACTTCCGCCTGGTCTGGGCACGGAATGGTTCCTGCAAGGCAGCCACAAAGTCCATCCCAGTCTGGATTCATAGTTTGGGGACAAGTTTTCCTTGCTGGACTGCAAGGGGTTTATTCCAGGCCTTATAAAGGGACCACTCTGGGGTGGGTGAATGAGAGCTTAATCATCCTTGTGTGAAGAAATTCAGCTACTTAGCAATTGGCTAAAAGGGGCTTGAAATCATATTTGTACAGTCTTTCAACACTCAACAAATTTGTTTTGAGCATTTACTGCATACAGAGTGGAATCACCCTAAGGCTACTTACTTTTCTGGGTTAGCCGCCGCTGACCAAGGTAAAACCTCTTATCCCCGAAGGAGCTGGGGGCAGGTAATCAGAACAGGGAGTGATAGGGGGCCACAAAGGCACAGATGCTTTGTTCTAATGCCAAGACACACACAAAAAATAATAAAATATCAGGCCATAATGCTCTGTAGTCCCATTCCGCATATTTCTTCATCCCCCACCCCTTTAAAAACACAGGCATTGATATTCTCTCTCTCTCCCCAATCCCCCACTCTCCCCCATCCACCCCGCTTTCTTTCTGTCTCTGAAATTGTCTCAGCTTGTTGTGTAATTCTGGCAACAGCATTCCTGACATACTAGATCATAAAGATTAGAGCTAGGCGTCTTTTATACTTCTCTCTCTGTTTTCTCCATATATTTAACCTTGGGTTACATGTGTAATTTTTCAAACACATTCCCTTATAATCAGTTTTGTTGTCTGTACTTGTTGACAATGAAAGCCTGTGGAAAAGTTGTTTAAAATATAAGATCCAAGGGTTTCTTTAAACACGTCCTTTTCACCAAAATGAATCTCGGAATAAAAGTTGTTTTTCTTTTTTCTTTTATATCAATATATTTTTATTGATTTCAGTGAGAGGAAGGAAGAGGGAGAGAGAAACATCAATGATTGATTGGCTGCCTCCTGCACACCCCCTACTGGGGATTCAGCCTGCAACCTGGTTATGTGCCCTGACCGGGAATCAAACTGTGATCTCCTTGCTCATAGGTTGACACTCAACTACGAGCCACACCACCTGGGCAAAAGTTGTTTTTAAAACGGTTTAAAAAGTAATTGACCAGGAATAAATCTCATGTGCTCTTGTAAATGATATATTAAAAATAGAAATATATATTTGGTAATGGCTTTTGTTTCCAAATTTCCAGATATATCCAAATTGAGTTCTTAGGTCATGGACTAGAAACATCACAGTATTCTCTATAGAATACTGGAGTTGTTTAATTCTGCACATTTCAGATTGTCACCTAAGTCTAGAAGGAATGGGTATATGACTAGACTGTATTTGCCTTTAGAGTGTTAGCAACCCTCCAGAGTACATATGCTGGGCTATTTATGAAACAACTTCAGCTGACAGCTGAAGATCAGAAGGTTCTATTTTGGGAAGTGTCCTAAATGTGAGGTTTTGTGGTTAAAAAAATTTAGAGTCCTACAGATAAGAATACTTAAAACAGGAAGCAGTGGTAATTTATTGCTTCCTGTAGAAGTATTCTTATCAGTATGATAAGCTTTAGGTTTTAGTTCTGCTTTCCTGCTCTGCTTTTTTTTTTTTTTTGTACTCAGCTTCTGTAAGAGGATTAAAAATTATATATATATATATATATATATATATATATATATATGAGAAAAAAAGAATTTACTAACATCACTTTTTTCTGTCTTGATAGAATTCTCTCATTTCCTACAATTCCAATATTTGCTCAATAAGAGAAAAACTATGCTACTGTTCACTCATTCCACTGGTATATCTATTGTGTGTGTACATATAGAGTTGATTCTATATGTATTGTAATTCAAGGCTAGGTTGACTATTATACGTGAAGGGTCAGATCATAAAATAGAACCAGCATGGACAGAAAAGAACTGTGAATTTTATTCCTGATTTTGCCACTTCCTGGAATCCATCATTCTTCAATCTAATTTTCTGGTCCATTAAATTGGAGGTAGTGCTATTTACCCAATGGCTCCTATAGTGTTGTTCTGAGGATCAAGGAAAAGAATAGATGGAAGTGCAGTTGTCAACTATGAATTGCCTTTGAAACCTAAGGTTTGCCATGGGTTAAGTCCTACCACCCCTTTTGTCCTTAGAACACAAGGGGCTTTTGGTTTATGTCCCTTCCTTATTAAAAATAGTTTCCAAACTCAGTCAGCTTCCTAGATTTCTTGGCTGGAAGAGTGTTTCATGGTTGAATGCTTGAAAAGATGCATCAACATTAATCCTGTAGCTCAGATATTTGTTTCATGAAGTATGAGTGTTGTACAGTTAAATTCTAGGAAACTGAGTTGTATTTATTAGCTTGGCAGAGAACAAACAAAGTCCTACATGTGGCCTAAATTATTTATAAGCTATAAGTATAAATCAGGATTAAAGACTGAAATGTATTTATTAAATTTTAAAAGGCAATATGTACATGCCTTTTGTAATTCCTATGGATTTAATTACATACTAAATGTGGAAAGTAAAAGTATTACTGGATAACAATGAATGTTTTCTTCAACCAAATCCTTGTTGATACATATCTCTGCTCTAGAGTGTCAGCACTCTTTGCCAGAGGAGTCTGGTGTTACGTGCTGAGCTAGGCAGAAGGGACGATCAGCTTGAAGAGATGGGCAAAGGAAAAACAGCAGCCTGACTCTGAATTAGTATGGGAACTAGACCAACTCTTTGAGGTTGATAACAGGACTTAATTGATGCAATTCATTTGTCCCAAAAAAAGGAAGCTTTGGAGAGTGAGAACTAGCTAACTCTTTCCTTGACTTTTCACACTTGCTATTCTAGAATGACTTTGGTAGTGTTGGCGGTGTTGTGATTTTAAAGGTTACCATGTTTTTATGGGGAACCGTGGGTTAGATGTGAGCTCATTCTTGGCCCTGACTTGTCTTTGTCAAGATCACAGATGTGTGGGAAGGATAATGACGATAAGGTACACGAGGTGGTAGAGGAGTTTATAGCTGGGTCCCTGTGGTTGAGTGCATGGTATTAGTCAGCTATCCAGAACAATAATTTCAGTGGCTCACTAGACTCATTTATGTCCCCAAATAATTTCAGAGCATTTGGCTCCATCAATCAAGGACAAAGAAAACAGAAAATGAGGAGAACAAAGGGGTAGGTTAAAGGAGGGGTTAAATTCATATGACAGTTTTATAGATAGCCATTGATCATAGCTAGTGATTTATAATTACCCAGGGGTCGGGAGTTAGAATTTCAGTTACTTGCTATTTTGTTTGCCATGTAGAGTAGATTATGGAAACTGTTAAGAGTCCCTTGAATATTTTATTGAGAAAAATATTAGGGCTGAAAGTATCCTTAAAGGTGATAAAGCTTAAAATGTTCCTTCTATAGATAAACTCAGGCCCAGAGAAGTTAAGTCACAAAAGGTAATACAGCTCTCTCATGGTGAAGTCAGCAACCCCTTCCCATGTATTATCTTCATGATGCTGTCTCCCTATGCTATACTACATAAAGATGTACATGTGTATAACGCTTTGTCTATTTTATATAATACATGTTATATGTTACATGTTACATATTCACATATGTACAGTGTTATAGCTTTAATTTTTCTTTTATTAGATGTTTGTAATTGGGAAATAAGACTTAATTTTTGTACTCATAGAATTTATATTCTAGTAGGAGAAACAGACAATAAGAATAAAAACTTATTTCAGATAGTGGTAAGTACTCTTAAACACAACTAGTGTAGGAGAGTTTATGGAAAAATACATGATCATAAATTTATCAAAGAGTCTAAGTGGACCACTCTCAAATTTAGTTTTAACTTATTATTTATGAAGTTTCTTTTGTTTTGTTTTTTCAATTCTATTGGGCAAGAAACGTTCTGATTTTCAAAGATATGTTTGGGGAAAAATTGTGATTAATGAAAATAAAGGATTTAAAAGATAGCTTGTTATATGAAATTTCCTTTTTATATTGATTGATTATTAGCCCTACTTGAAAGTCATATATGAACATTGGTAATGAACTGTCTGTATCTATGACTCAGTCAACCTTAATTATAAAGTCTTGAAAATGTATTTATGACTGCTTGAACTTTATTAGTGCTTTTTTAAAACATCCTATTTCCTTTCTGGGAAAGGATTGGATTTTCTAGCACCAGCAGTGCTCATCAAGTAGGAAAGCAGTGAAACTGTGATGCTGTATTTTATATTATTTGAAAGGCCACACCTTATTAATAATAAGACCATCAGTGGATACTATCTTAACTAATATAAACCTATGCTTGTTATCAATGAACTAGAGGTCTGGTGCATGAAATTTGTGCATGGGGGGGGGGTGTCCGTCAGCCCAGCCTGCTCCCTCTCTAATCTGGGATCCCTTGAGGGATGTCCAGCTGCTCATGTAGGCCTGATCTAAGTAGGCCCCCACCAATCTAGGACCTCTCGCTTCCAACAGCTCACCTGCCTGCCTTCCTGATTGTGCCTAACCGCTTTTGCCTGCCAGCCTGATCACCCCCTAACCACTCCCCTGCCAGCCTGATTGCCACTAACTGCCTCCCCTGCAGACCTGGGTTCCCTCCAACTACCCTTCCCTGCAAGCCTGATCCCTCCCAAATGCTCTCCCCTTCTGGCCTGATTGCCCACAACTGCCCTCCCTTGCAGGCCTTGTCCCTGCCAACTGCCCTCCCCTGCTGGCCATCTTGTGGTGGCCATCTTGTGTTCATATGGGAGCAGTATCTTTTGACCACATGGGGGCAGTCATCTTGTGTGTTAGAGTCATGGTCAATCTGCATATTACTCTTTTATTAGATAGGATAGAGGCCTGGTGCATGGATGGGGGCCAGCTGGTTTGCCTTGAAGAGTGTTCTGGATCAGGGTGGGTGTTCCCTTGGGGTGTGGGGTGGCCTGGGCGAGGGATCTGTGGTGGTTTGCAGGCCACGCCCCCCCCTGGCAACCCAAGCAGAGGCCCTGTTATCTGGGATTTATTTATCTTCTACAATTGAAACTTTGTTGCTTGGATCAGAGCCAAGCTTCTGCTTGTATAGCCATTGAAACTTTATTGCCTTAAGCGGAGGCCTGAGTGGCCAGGGTATGCAGAAAGTTTGGCTTCCTCCATTGCCAGGGCCAACCCAAACCTCCCTCCTACTTTCTCTGTGGCCGCAGCCATCTTAGTTGAGTTAATTTGCATATTCACTCTGATTGGCTGGTGGGTATAGCCAAGGTATGGTCAATTTGCATATCATTCTTTTATTAGATAGGATGGACCAAATTCATTCACAAAAGTTGTAACTTCAGTTCCCAGACTTATGGCTTATTTTCATATGTATCTGTTTTCCCAAAATCATAGATACAAAGTTTTGGGGAAATAATGACCAGAGGAGTGCTCCTACATTACTTCTCTTGTTCCCACTAAAATGATAGCTTTGTTAAACTATAGTTTACTGTTGGCAATGTGGGGATTTGGGGCTCCAACCCCCATGGAATAAAAAATCTATGTATATCATTTGACTCTTCAAAAATGTAAATACTAATAGCCTACTACTGACTGAAAGACTTACTGATAACTTAGTCGGTAACACATATTTTGTATGTTATATGTATTATATACTGTATTCTTAAAATATAGTAAGTGAGAGAAAAGAAAATGTTATTGAGGAAATTTTAAGGGAGAGAAAATATATTTACAATATTTATTTTTAACCCACATATAAATGGCTCCATGCAGTTCAAGCCCATATTGTTTTAGGGCCAATGGTGCTTTGATGTTATAATGATGGGCTGATAAGTTGCTGCCTTTAAAATGGAAGGAAAGTCTCCAGCCTCTTGTGAAACTCTTTAGAAGCCTGAAATGACAGGTCATGCAGGTCTAGGTCTTCCATCCTTACTGATTGGCTAGAAGGACAGGCCCAGAAATGCCTCTCTGGTTCTTTGCAAGATACACCTAATCTGATTTCTTTAAAGCCAGATCACAATTATTCTATAAAGAACAGCAAAGGGCGCAGCTGGAGTGGCTTAGTTGGTTGAGCATCATCCTGTGCACGGAAACATTTCGGGTTCAATTCCCAGCCAGGACACATACCTGCATTTTGGGTTTAATACTCATTTGGGACACACATAGAATGCAACCCATTGATGTTCCTCTCTCACATCGTTGTCCTCCCCCTCTTCCTGTCTCTAAGCAGGTCCTTGGGTGAGGATTTAAAAAAAAAAAAAAATTGCCAAGGCCCTTCCCTCTGGCTGGGATCCTTGATTTTTAAGCCTCCAAAGAGGATTCTAGCTGTAAATAATTTAATCCAGGTTTTGTACATCTTGATTTGGTCATTTTTGTTTTGGAATCCATGTTACCTGACATGACCCATTCTCCCATTGGCCCTATTAGTTCTTGAAGTTATTTCAGCACTCTTTTCATCTTAAGTGGTTTTTTTAGGTTAGGAGATCCAAATTTAGACTCACTGATAACACTTGGCTGCTAGTTGACTGGCACTGGGTGGAAGACGGTATGTTTAAGGAAGTACAGTATTAGCTCATTTTAATCCTTTAATCTTTCTGTATGCTAGATACTGTTCTGCTCTAACATCTACCTTTCAGATCATTGTTTTCTGTGACTTTTAAAACCAATAATGGGAACATATGGCACCAATCAAGTCTAGAATGTGTTAGCTTTGACTTTTATTGCTTTTTATAAAACTGATCATAACCTACTTCCTGGAAAATGTTGGCCGAGTTAACTTTTAGTGATGTTTTGGATATGCCATTTGCTTTTAGGTGTTAATTCTGTGATCATTCTTGTTTTGAGCGGCTCTGGACAGCTGGCTCTAGTGGTTTCATGGGGACATGCTAGTGGGTTGATGAAAACCTAGATAGGTGGGTGGCGGGGAGGATGGTGTTGAGAGAGTGATCTTCATTATCTGAGTTCCTGCAATTATAAGGTTTTAGTAGGGAAGTAGAAGCTATAAAAATATTCACTAATGAATTAACCATTTCTATGCTCCCTGCTAGCTATTATCGCTTTATACTTAATACCAAGGACTGCTCTTCCATCAGTTTTATTCAACATTGAAAATGAACATATTGCAAAAGATGCAGGATTTTATGAAATTAGTGAAAGTGATGTGGAAGAACTACTGAGGTGCACAAGGAGTCAATGGCAAGGAAGGATCTGGCAGGATTAGATGAAGGAACTGTTAAGAAACCAAATGTTATGACTCCTTTAGTACCTCTAAAGTCCACAATAAACATGCCTGATTGAGAGAGGCCCTTGGGGATATTGATGAAGCCTCCGGGTATTTCTGTCAAAGCGATCCTTTTAATGATTGTTCTGTGGAAACCAAACAGAAATCAGAAAGGAAACAAGAAGAAAAATTATCTCCTCCCCCACAACCTCCCCCAAAAAGAATCAATCACAGTTTGTTCATTCTAACACTTGGCCAGTAGAAGCAACTAAGACATAGTTGGTTAAACATAAGGTAAAATGGATTTTCCCCATTTATTTTCATTTCGACCTTTCCAATATTTTTATTTTCCAGTATGAGATTCCATTTAAACTGTTGTTTGCTATAAAAACTGGACCTCTGTTGTAATTGGATTTTGCTTTCTGAAGTGTTCTTCTGATTTCAGTTACATTCAGCCTGTATAGATGTCTTGCATGTTGTAATAAAACCAGTTAGGCAGCTGATTGGTTTCTGATATGCTTACATGTATATGAGCATTGAGGCCTTGACAACTGCAACAAAGCAGATGAATGGCAGTATCAGTCGTGTACAGAGATGGTGCTGAGATCAACACCACGGCTATCTGCTTTTACTCTTTTTTCCTAGCATTCATAACAGCATCCTCATTTAACCTCTCTTTTTCCTGGTCTTCGTGTACTTTCCATAGCAGTTTTAAATCCACATTTTAAAATCTGACTCTTTGTCACATTCCTTTGCTGATCCTTTGTTATGCCAAAGGTACTCTTTTATTAGTGCAGTAAAAGCAAAAGCAAAATATTATTTAGAAAATCTGGTGTGGGGAGAAATCATAAAATTTATTTTCAGATGGAATAGACATGGTATTGGATTATGTGCTGTTAAAGGTTACCCATTTTTCTTCTTTTGGCATGAAGTACAGAGTTATATATAGGGATTTTCACTTTATTAGTATTTGGAGTTCATTTACTGTATACCGTTGATACAAATGAAGTTATTAAGTGATTGGCCCAGAGCCTATTATATTGAGTAGGCCATTGTAATACCCTGAGATTCATTCTTGGTATTGACAGTGAAGAAGAGGGTAGCTTTAGCATTGCTAAAGAGAAATTTGATTCAAAAGTCAAAATTTTTGTGAATGGGCGATTTATGTAGGGTGTTTTTTGATGGCATTTGAAGTTTTTTTGGAACTGTTGTGAGAATAATAAATAATTCCGCTGTAATAAAGCTTATATAGTAGAAACCAAGAGAGAAAGACCACAAAAATGTTGACATGTTGGCCATTGCAAATCACATGCACTATAATTTAATATTTTGGATTGCTGGTGCTAGAGAAGGAGAAAATACTCTGTGCTGCTGTTTTGTGTTTGGAAAGCAGATGGCATCTTTTTAAAAATACCCTTGAAATTTAAGCTATCCGGGTTGCTCATTTCATTCTCATGTTGGTATTCAGAGGGGGTAACCACCAGGATCTGAGATATGGCATCCATGGCACTTTTTGTGGATTTTGTTTGTAATATTTTTGTCATAAATGTAGACAGTCGTCTTCTTAGAGAGCCTTAATACAGGATGCTCTGAATCTTGCATAATTTCAGGACTGAAGAAACCACAACATGGTATAAAAAGAAAAACCCCAGAAATGTAGTAGTTTGAATAAAAAGGAACCCAAAATAGGATGGTAGGGAAATGTTTAGGGAATGGCAAGTTAAAACTAATGAGACCCTCCAGTATAAGGCTGTGAGCAATGCATTCTCTCCAGTTTTTCTGTTCCTTATATGTACTCATAATCTTTCCTCTTGACTTTGAAGGTAACTTTGAGCAGGTTTTTTTCTCTCCTTTTATGTTTTCATTCAGAAAGTTACTGTACATCTATAATAATAAAAGCATAATGTGCAAATCGATCGAAGGGCTGAACAACAGAACGACCATCAGGATGACTACACTATGGCACGCACTGGCGCCAGGCAAGCCAAGGCGGGTGTTATGCGATTGGTCAGGGGGCCCATGATCGCCCCACAGTGGGAAGCCCAGGCCACTGGTTAGCTGGGCAATCAACCAAGAGGCTCCCTGATCGCCCTAAAGAGGGAGGCCCTGGTCACCCTCTTCCGGGCCATCAGTCAGGAGGCTCCGTGGAGGGGAACCGTGGGTGTGTGGCAGCAGACATGGGCAGTGCCAGGCCAAGGTGGGTACAGGTGGGGGACAGGGCCGAGAGGCAGCCATTGCATGAATTTCATGCATCAGGCCTCTAGTTTTTATTATAAAAGCACTTAAAGAGAGATAATGACAGAATGTTCTGAAATTAGTCTTGTTTTCTTCTGAATGACCAAAATAATGTAATATTTTATAAGAATAACAAATGCATATTTATACTTTGATAAACCACTTGTTTGCTATTTTCTTTACTGGATTCCAAGCATTAGAAAAGTGTTTTTTATATGGAGGGTTGTTATTTTTACCTGTTGTGGTTTTCATTTTTCTTTCTCTTTTGTTTTCTTATTCCTAATTTCCAATAAAATGTGTAGTTTTGCTCATATCACACTAGATCAGGAGTCCACAAATTGGAATCTATGGTCCTGTATCTGGCTGTCACATGTTTCCATAGTTTCATGGGGACATAGCCACACCCATTTAAAAATATATGTTTTTATTGATTTGAGAGAGAGAGAGAGAGAGAGAGAGAGAGAGAGAGAGAGAGAGATAACATCAATGTGAGAGAGAAACATTGATCTGTTGCCTCTCATACAAACTCCAACTGGGAATTGAGCCCACAACCTGGGTATGTGCCCTGACCAGGAATCAAACCAGCAACCTTTTGGTGCACGGGATGATGCTAAACCAACTGAGCCACACTGGTCAGGGCCATCCATTTATTGATATGTCTGCAGCTGTTTTTGAGCTATAAGAGCAGAGTGAATCACAGCTGTAGAGATAGAGAGGGGAGGTAGCACTTATTGTGTTTTTTTGTCCTTTATCTTTTTTTTACATTTCTGTGGTCTCAAAGCATTTTAGATGGTTATACGTATCACAGGAGGAATGAATTATATATCTTTAGTTGTCAGTACAATATGACATATATAACAACCTCCCAAAGAATTCTGGGCTGTGATTCTAAGGCAGGAGACCACATTTACATGGTGATGGTGAACATTTATATTCATTAAGAGCAAGATTTTTGAAACATAACTAAATAAGTCAAACTATTTGAATTATATTTTTCTGGAAAACGATTGCCAGTTATTGGAAGAAAGTGAACCTTCGAGAGCCTTTTAATGTTATTTAGAATGTTTCTGTAATGAGCAAGGCCTGTGTACAGTTAGTCATTTGAGCCCTGTCTTACATGCTTTTTGGTTAATGGGAATGAAGTACCTATGCAGTCTAGTAACCAGAGGTCTTAGCTGAAAATAATGAGAAACTTTAATTTTCATACAGTTCACAATGGAAAGTATTGCCACTTGGCAACCGCTGTTACCCATGACCATTCTTATGACTTTGTCATGATTTCCAGATTACATTCATGAAGCAGTCATTCCTGTTTCAAGATTCACAGTCTGTGGCTTAATTAGGTGAGACCACTCTTCCTTGGGCGGATTCCTTAGATCTGGAGCATTTCAGGTTTATTGAAGTACCTATAAAGTCCTAGGTCTGTTCAAATTTTAGAACCTGTATTATTTATAATCTAGAATTCTTGTTGGGAAGAAGAAAGCTCGTTGAAACGTTAGCGAGGCTTTATTCAGTATGAGGGACAAAAAGCAAAACTTTGTCACTGTGAATGACAGTTGACCAGTGTGGAAAAGGTGGCTGGGAAGCATTACACAGGAAGATATCAGGGGTAAAATGGACCTGAGGTACGGGTCTTGGTAACTGATTTAGAATGACTTAGCAAAACCCACCACCGTGGAATTATGTTCACACAGTGGTGTAAATAGCGCCCCCTGTAGTTGTCCTGTCAAACCTCAGTTGCAACAAAAGCCAAATTTAATAACAAAACACATTCCAGAGTAATTATAAGTTGTTGCTGTCGTAAATTATCGGGAGAGTTGGATTTTTATTGCCGGGCCTTGCTCGTTAAAACCAATAGTTCAGAGTTGGAATTGTCTCTCTCTTTTCACATTCCTGCCCACTGAGAGTTAGGGGGTGTAGCTCAATATAGAACCCGGCTTGATGTCTAAGTTTAGCTTCACATCATGAGCCAGCAGTGAAACCCAGAAGTATTGGTTTTCATGGCAGCGGCGTGGAAAACCTCAGCAATCCCTGAGTCTGCTGAAACGCACATGGAGGGGGCTGCTGTTCGGAGCAGAGTTGCGGGGTTAGGTTTCGCAATGCTGCTTTCACAAGATCGCTTGTAGCATTACGCACATTTGCTTCCAAGGCTTCCAGTGACGGTAGAAGACAGCACCTTGGACTTCAGACAGCTTTGATGGCAGGTTTTCAAGCTTTGTTCTTGCAATATCTTTTCAACACGGAATTGTTTGATATCTGATAATAGTACGGAATGCAACTTAAAAAAACACACCACTCATTTCCTTGCTAGCTTCATATAAAAAGTGGAAAGAGGAGGGTGTTGGGGGGATTAACCCGTTGGGCATGTGTATGCACACACATAAGTGGGTTTCTTTATACGTGCTTGGAACCCCACCAGCTGTGTACTTGTTCATCTTCCACAGGGGGAGAGGGCTTTCCTCTGACGTGGACACATTCCAGATGGACAAGAGTGTAAATGCCAGGCTGCATTGGTAAGGGCTTATAAATGGAGTCCCAGCAGATTAAGATGGGGGCAGGTAGAGTGCAGCAGCGTAGATAGTGTGTCCCCCCAAAATGCATACACACGTTTTGAATAATTTATAAGAGCAGTGTTTATTAAAACGCATTTCATTTTCACAATTAAACTCTCAGCTGTTAAAGGGTGTATACATTTTGGGGGGACACCCTATATTTGTTAGTGTGGCCTGGACACCATTAGATGCGCCATACTTCAGCTCCTCCGTTGACATATTTTATTAAACTAATAGGGTATTTTCACCTCTTTCAAATGAGTAGAAAGGGGATTCTTAATGGCTCCTTTTGTTGAAATAATATTTCAGGCAATATTTTAGTAAAGCCACTTACTGGATCTTAGTTTTAAAATTAATTTTTAACCTTGTTTTAGGGCAAACAATGCCAAAAACAAAACAAAACAAAACAAAAACCAAAACCCACAAAAAAAAAAAACACCCAAATTTAATTTTTGCACACACAAAAAAACACCTTTTGTTTGGAGGGTGGGCTTATTCTATGTGTGACTTTTATTTCTCACCTAAGCCTGTGAACACGTTTTAACAAGAGTTCTAGAAGGTAAAGCATTTTGTTCGACAAATGATGGGATTTTTGTGGCTTGGTTAGTCATGGCCCTGGTGCAATATTTGTGTTTTATTGTAACTTTTGACTCTGTTGCATTTTCTTTAGTGTAAAGAAAGGGCCATGTTTGAAATTATTTCCAAAAAGTCATTTTTGTTTGTCTTTGCATGAATTTTGGAAACAAAAAAAGGTTTCTATGTTGTTTTACATTCAGTTTTTATATACACTTGAAAATACACTTAGTGGCCAGATTATTATGATCTCTGAACTCATAATAACCTGGTCACTAAGTGTATATTCTATATAATAAAAGGCTAATATGCAAATTGTCCCTTTGACAATCTAGAATTGGTATAAATAGTGCCCCCTGTAGTTGTCCTGTAAAACCTCAGTTACAACAAAATGTCCCCTCCCCCTGGCCAGGCTGGCCGTACTCCACCCATGCATGAATTCATTCACTGACCCTTCTAATATATATATATATATATATTAGAATGGCCAGATTATTATGCATTCAGAGATTATAATAATTTGGCCACTCAGTGTATATATTTGGTTTGGTCCTAACAGCTCTTTTCTGCTCATATGATCTTCATTCCGCCTCTGTGAAGGAACACATTTCACTGCATGTCAACATTTTACTATGTTATAGGAACTGCTGCACACTTCTGGAAGGTGACTTGCTTCGGCTGCTGTTTGGTGGGTAATGGTCCAGGACATGTGCCAGCTGCCATGCTTTGCTGGCCATGTCAAACCTTTGTAACTTCAGACTCAAGAACCCAGTACTTATTTGCCCTTTATTAAATGCAGGTACCATGTTTAGAAGTTCATTGGCTCCAGACCTGCATAAAAGTTTTTTTCTGGACAAAATGTTTTGCTTTGTAGAAAGGACTTTTTCATTTACCAACATGGCATTATAAAAATACAGAGACTCTATCTCACATTTATAAACAAGCATTTGGATTTGGCTTTCAAAACCATGTGGATGCCTAATGACTATTACTTGGTAGTTGTGACTTTTATTTGTGCTTTGAGCCTTGCGTAATGTCCTTCCCTCCCCTGAAACAGGCAGATTTGGATAGTAGGGCTTATTTTTTTATTATCCCCCATTGGGCCTCTATGAGTCATATTCTGGGCATGAACAGAAGTAAACGTATAATGGCACAGCCTCCCTTCGTCCACAGTAACTGGATAAAATAATTTGTAACGTACGGTGAACATTTTTTGCTAAAGGAATTTGCAAAATTGCCTGCAAAAACAGTCCCTGGCCCTGGCTGATATGTTTGGAGCATTGACCTATGCACCAAAAGGTTGTGGGTTTGATTCCCGGTCAGGACACATGCAGCTGGCAACTGATCTATGTGTCTCTCTTTCTCCCTCTCTTTTCCTGTCTCTCTAAAATAAACAAAATATAAAAATCCCCTGGATCTATCTATAGAGCCTCAAAAATTCTAGTTCCTTATATATTATAGGAATACTAGGTCAGATTGTGTTCTATCTGGCTAATTGTGAGGTTGTTACCATTTGCATCTGATAATTTAACTTCATCTCTTCCCTGATTTATTTTTACACTCTATAAAAATGATGGTCTTTATGTCTTAACTAAGGACAGGGTGGGGTGGGGTCCCTCAGGGTGGCCTGTGGGGATCGGGCAAAACCCATAGTCCAATGCCACCTGCCGCTCCTGCTCATCCCAGCCCCACTACACCTGCCGAGGGCTTGCACCACCACAGCAGTGCTCGCCAGCTGGGAACCCTGCATCTGGGGCCCATCCTAGGGTAGGTGAGGGGGGGTATGGGATGTGATTGGCCCTGAGGGCGGGAGGTGGGACTTCCTGCTGACATTTGTGCCAGCAGGAAGTCCCACCTGGGGGCCGCTTTTATATCATTTCTTCCTTGTGGAAAGTCTAGGGAGGGAAAGTGACTAGGGTGCCTGAGGCTGACTTCAAGGAGGCCAGTGGCACTGTCGGGATCGTGCCAGGGGCACCAGTCCATGGGTGCCTGGCTCATCCTCCAGAGCTTGGACCTGCAGGACTGACTACTGAGGGAGTGGCTGCCTCTGGGCTGGTGGGCCGCCCTGAAGGGTTGGTCAGCTGAGCAGTGCTCCCCCTGTGGATGTGCACTGACTACTAGGGGGAAGCTCCTGCATTGAGCATCTGCCTCCTGGTCGTCAGCGCACATCATAGTGACTCATCCTTTGGTGGTTCGGTCGCTTAGGCTTTTATATATATAGATTTCTGTATTTCTGTCACTATATAATTTATATGCATGAAGATACTGTAGAAAATTTTGGGAAACAAGAAAAGCAAGTAATAATCTGATTGGTTATTTCCATATTGCATCAAATCATTTCTATATTTCTATATTATACCAAAGTTTAAGCACATTATGATGTTAGGAGGGGGAGGGTCATGCTCTTGTGGTCAGTTGGTATTGAATTAGTGTTTCAGGTTTGAAGGCAACAATAGAATTAAATGGTTGTTGAGTTGAGACCACCCAGTTTTCTAAGCCTGCATATCAGTAACGATGCTGACAAGTGTTTATGGGTGGCACTAACTGATAGAGAGATGGTACTCAAGGCAAGAAAAAGGAAGGAAGGGGGAATAATGGGGGTGAAGGGACAGAGTGCCCCATCCCCAGGAAGTGCATCCAGTGTCACCCAGGCCTGGAGCCACCCAAGTTCACCTTGAAAAGCTTTGGATTGTGTTGATTTATTTAAACAACTTGCATCCTGTATCTTACAATAGGGAAGGTACACTCAAACTGCATAGCGTGTTGAAGATTAGGTATATACCTTAGAGTTTTCTGAAGACCGTGAGATGAACAGAACTAGAATTCTCCATTTGAGCCATTCAGATAATTTGGCAGCCAACTAGACAGTGCACATAACTCAGCTCTGTTTATATGTACACTGTATAATATCTTAAAGCTAACGTCATTGTTTTCCCCTCCTCAGAGGACAGCCTGTTTTAATCTACAGAGGGAGTATTTTTAAAAAGTGGATGTCTAAGAATGTAAACAGTTGGGAAGGGAGAGGCAGCTGCGTATGGTTGGCTTTTAATCTTCTGTTCTCTCCTGACTTCTAATGGACAAGGACTTCTCTCCACCTATTATAGGGCATGGCTCAGGACTCCGAAAGGGGACTTCTTCTGGGTTTTATTTTGGCTTTCTAAATTGAGGGCAGAAAGAAAAGTAAAAATATCCTGGAGTGTACCAGATCTCACCCTGGTCCTAGAAGGAAAGGCTTTCTGTTTTATGGGGCCAATAAATGTCAGGCCTCCCGCTTTACCTTTTGGCTCTGTTTGTGTTTGTTTGTCAGAATCTATTAGTCACACCCAGTTGCCTGCATCTACTACTGTCTAGACTCTTTAAGAAATGACAGATTTCACATTTCGTGTTTTTGCAGGAGGGCACACAATAAGGGATAAAAAGGGGCTTTTATGATGGCAATCGCTTTTGCAGGCTGTTTTCAGAAGGGAGGGCATTTCTGATAGCCAGGTGCTTTTTCTGTGAAATGTTTTAGCCTCGTTAGTTTAGATTTATCAGAATGGCATTTCACTGTGTAATTTCTCATTACCCTTTGTAAACACGAAGCTTACCCCCTGTTTCCTTTCATAGAAAGAACTTTGTATATTCCAATGGGCTCTTATTTAGATGAGAGGTTTGACAACACTTCCACCCCTGCTTTTTATGGCATTGTCTATACATTGTGGTCAAGAGCATGGGTTTTGAATCCCATTTGTCATAGCTACTAGCTTTGAGATTCTTAGGAATTTACTCATCTTTTCTGAACCTGGATGTCCTGGTCTTTAAAACAGGATTACTAATAAAATCTCAGGATGGTTGTGAGGATTAAATGAAATAATGCACATTAAAATCTGTCAGTAGAACCTGACATGTAACAACTGTTAGCTTTATTGATGGAGAATCTAAGAGAGAGAGAGATTAACATCAGGAGTGGAGGACACAAATATTATTTGAAAACAATTAAAATCAATATTAAAATGGCTTTATTTTGTTATTTTGTTAGTCATGTTATTTAATTTGTAGCATTAAAAAATTTGGTTGAGTTTTCTTTTTCTTTTTTTTTTTTATCAAAAGGAGGAGATAACACTTTCACAAGGTTAGCAAATGTCCTCTACTTTACTCACTGCCCAGCGTGAGAAAACTTCACAAAAACTTAAAAGGCCATTTTCTCTTTGGTTGAAATTATCCTTCATCAAGCTGTACGGGCCTCAGAATATGTGCATGAATACATACACTTTTCATATAGACACTTTTTGAGACAGTATAAACAGTTTTTTATTGAGTGTCCATTATGTCTACAACACTATGATAAACCGAGTTGAAAGTTAGAAATAAGAAATCTCAAGAGCAATTGGGTAAGGAATGGTCATCAGATGAAATTTACTCAATCTCAGAACATTAAATTGCATAGCATAGAGTATGGCATGATTCTCTCATGCCTAGTTATAATTTTACCTTTCAGTGAATGAAGTTTAAAAATTCAGATGACAGAAGTTTCGGGTATGTTAGAATTGCTAAAAATGATCCATTTTAAACAATGGATCAGCTATTAAAATGATAACTTCAAAGCAAAGTAGGAAGCACTGTCATACCCCGGGATAAAATAGTTGTGACTCAGACAGAATTCCACACGACGGGTGTTATTGTCGAGGTTTTTATGGCACCATTTTTGGGGTGCTCCTTTCTGCAGACACATCAGCAGTATTGCAAAGCGCAGAGAGCGTTAATGGAAAGCACCTTCTTTCCCCTTTCAGTTCCTCTTTCCGCCTGTCTCCTCCCCTTATGGTTTCCGGTGGCTCCTCGCTACCGAATACAGTGAATTAACTGTTCTAAAATGTTTAACTGTGGGAGCCTATGCCTTGAGTTTTACAATCATTATCTCATTTAATCTTCATGCCAACCAATGAGTTGGGCACTTTTAGCACCATTTTACAAGGAAACTGCAGTTCAGTGCCAGTAAGTGGCACTGGGGGCGTCAGGGTCTCACCACTGTCTGGTGGCCACATGGATCCCACAGTTAGTGTCTGGCAGGTGATTTCCATTCTTTTGCATCCCATAGCCCTTGGTGAAATGTGTTCTCACTCTGTCCCAATTGGTTAGGAAATCAACTCACGTGAATTGTGTGTGAATTGCACTGTACAGGGATTTGGGAATTGGCTCTGGCCACATCATCATTTTCCTATCATTTTCTAAAATTATTAGCAAGGTAGGCTTGCCTTGCCCGGGCTTCTCTTCCAGACAAGTAATGTTGCAGCTCCTGGTCAGAGCATAGGGTCAGGCCTCCTAGTGAATGAAATTGCCATCAAATAGTAAGGCCTGTGCACTGCTGTACCACTTCATTGATGGAAAAAATGGAGTCTGGCATTTTTTTTCAATAAATACTGTCAATGTATTTTCTCTTCCTTATGATTTTTTAAAATAACATTTTCTTTTCTCTAGCTTTATTGTAATAATATAGTATAATACACTTAATATACAAAATATATGTTAATCAATTATTTATTTTACTGGTATGGCTTCAAGTCAACAATAGGCTACTAATAGTTAACTTTTGGGGCAGTCAAAAGTTGTAATGGACTTTGGACTGCATGGGGGTCGGGGCCCCTAACTCTTGGTTTGTTGAAGGGTCAAGTATAAATTATATATATTTCTTATTTACAATAAATTTGTAGTTAGCAGAAACTTTTGGGAGTTTTTTGTTTTGCTTTTTGTTTACCCCATCACCTATATAGAGGCCCCCATTTTGTGGTTGAATGAGTTGGCTGCTAGAACCTTTGCATTTATACTGAATATCACCCTGTTTTTCTTTATTAGAATCATTTTACTTTTCTAAATAGTTGGCGCCATTAAGATTTTAAAGACTCATAGTTAGAAAGAATATTCTGGAGTGAGGTGATCTCCTGGTCTCACCTCAGTGCTATTACTATCTAGTTTCATAAGCTTAGAATGATGATTCTAACCCCCTCAACAATAACCAGATGATCAAGCAAGTTCTAATACCAGGCCTGGTACTGCTTTGATTGTTCTGTTCATAGTAATCCATGAACTCATTCTATGGTAACTTGACCTTGTGGTGGAGGTCACTTATAGAAATGGGAATGGAACATCTAAAACTGAAACTGGAATAATTATCATCCAGATGCATATTTTTTGTTAGCCTTTGCACCATCCTCCTTACCACTTTCATAGACTCTCAGGTGGGGAAAAAACCTCCTGTGTTGAATTTTGGTTAAGTTCTCTTTTCATTTCTTGGGTCTCTCCCTGGAAGACATGCCAGTAAACCACTCAATGGCCAATGGCAGGGACAAAGGCCACCATGGGGAAGGGTGTCTGCTTATTTACTTATAAGGCAAATGTGTCTCAAGTCACCTACCTAATGACTTTCTCTGAGTCTGCATTAGAATGGGAAATTGGCAAGGATCTGGTTGCTTTCAATCCTCAGACCTCTGTTTGAAAGACCCTGGAGAGGCTTTATTTCTACTGACATCCTCTAGGGAGGATCCCAGGAGAAATTATGTGGGACAAGTCAGTGGCTATGTGTATTGGCCCCATTGGGTACTGTGAATGGTTTGAGAGTGAGGAGGACTCTGTCAGGGACAGGAAGATAGAAGAGCATCTCAGAAGAACTAAGATTTGATGTGAACATTTTTGTAGTCACGCTGTGCCTTATATTGCTATGGCAGGAAAGAGTGGAGAAATCAAATGAACAGGTAGGCAGGCCATTGCCCATTTGTGACATGGCTTTACGGGAAAAAATCTAAGGTAATTTTTATTTTAGTATAATTAAGCAAAGTTCATCATAGGGCTGCTGATTAAGTGTTAATTATAGCCTGTCGCTGTTAGATAGTGATGGTGAAATTGTGTGGTTGGGTTTTATTTTGAAGGCATTTTGTCAGCATCTCAGGCTATGGTGTAGAATGAATAGAACCTATTGTTTTCTTTGTGCAGTTTAGGGCCACAACAGCTTCCGTATCTATATTTAAGGAGATTCTGTTCTTAATTGCCATTACATTACGGTTCAATCTGAAAATTTTGTTTTTAACCACCTGGAAATCAACTTGTTTTTTCTATTCATTGCCTGAGTTTTAGAATTTAGAACACCGTGTACTCTCATTGATGATGGTATATGAGCCTTTCCCCCTACCCTGCTATTTTTCTTCAAGTTTAAGTTTAGGGAGAACACACCTAAAAGTGTCTTCCTGAGAAGGCATCTTATATTTAGAAAGAGCAACTGGAATTTCTATCTTAGTCTCTGTTTTGTTTGTTTGTTTTGGTAATAAATTGGGTATTTATTTCATAGAGTGAAAACACCACCAAAAAAACACCTCTAGGAAACAGTAATCTGACTTAGGAGTAACCACTTAAAGAGCAAAGTTAGTGCATTAGTTGTTAAAATTTGACTAATTCTGGATCAGAGAGACCTGTTTCTTGATTTTTTAAATTTATTTTCACTCCTAGATATTTGAGGGCAATGAGCATGACTAAGAGTCACTAGTAACATAAGTAAAGTGTCTCTTGTTCAGAGTGTCCTTTCACTGAGTTTAAGGATCTTGAATATTAGATATTTTCTCCATTTTATTAAATTGTGCAGGCAAATGAGGTCAAATGTCTTGTCCAGGACCATATGGAAATTATTGGCTACACTGGGTGAAGATACCAACCTGGGAGCAATTAAATGCATTCTCCATGGAGCTGCTTTTTCCATGGTCCCCACAGGGGCAGCATGTCCACGCTACTCTTCCTCAGACAAGTGCATGATAGTCTATGCTTTCTAGTCATTGCTTTTTCATTGCATCCAGAAGGTTCCCGTTTCTTTTGCAGGGTGACATATGAAGACATAGGCCAGGACTGGTTCACCACATTGACTGGCTACTGCAGAGAGAAAGGCTGTGAGCATGGGGAGGCACCCAGTAGGATTCTGAACCCATGAGTGACAGTCAGAAATCAAGGACAACCTCAGAACAGGCATGCCTCTCCCCTCATCCCTCCCTGGAACTAGCGTGGACCCCAGAAACAGTGGACAAGTGTTTGCTGGCTTCTTCTATTTCTGCAGCTGAAGGCATGGTTTCCCAACCTCAGCACCATGGACACTTTGGGCCAGATAATCCCTTGTTGCAGGTGGCCTTCTTGGCATTGTAGGACGCAGTGATATCCCTGGTCACTACCACTGGGTGCCAGTAACATCCCTCCACCTCACTCCAACCCCAGTTGTGACAACCAAAAATATTTCCAGGCATTTTCCTGAGGGGGGACATTATTGTTACCCCTGCAAATTGAGAACTGCTACTCTAGAGAGTTAGTGAAATGAGTGGAGGCGGGATGAGCACTGCTCAGCTGAGGTTCAGGTGGCTCCTGCCTGGTGCTCCAGTGGGCCTGAGGGTCCCCTTCACATCCCATTTCCCTCCCTGGGGATTGTGATGCCGCAGGATCACTGATAAATATTCCCAGTAAGGGTCCCGCGGTTGAGTTGTCACCACTTCTAGCTTAAGAATTTAGCACAACTGTCCTCAGGATGCTTCTAGGGAAGCCAGGCAACCAGCTCAGCACCCGACAACATGATGCATTTTAATTCAGCATGCTTAATTCAGTTAGGGAACTTTCCAGAAAATGCCACTCTTCAAATTAAAAAGAAAAGGTCTGAGATGTTAGATAATGAAGAGAGAGCAGAACAAGAGTAAAAGTGAAAATGAGACTTGAACCAGCTGGTGTGGCTCAATGGTTGAGGCTTGTCCCGTGCAATAAGAGGTCACCCGGTTCCGTTCCTGGTCAGGGCACATGCCTGGATTGCAGGCAGGACCCTTAGTAGGGGGTCCTCTCTAAAACCAATAAAAACATATTTAAAAAAGAAATAAAGAAAGTGAGACTTGAGAGATGAAAGCAAGGAACCTGGACCTTTGGGGGTCAGCTGGTGAAAGGTCAAGCCCCTTTGTCAACCAGAAGTATTTTGACTCCTTACTTGAGACAATAAAGAAGTGTTTGCAGTTAGTTAGAAATCTACCCCATTGTCTGTTTCAAAGACCTTAGAAATGCACGCAGTGTGTACATTGTCTATTATTTCAGATTATCTTTGCGATTTTTTTCCCTTCTCATCCAGCTGTCAACCATTAGACGTGTGCATCTGGCAGCAATTTCAGTATTTCGTCAAGTTACTTAGGCGGCATTGACTGGCTGTGTCACACTCCTGTTCAGTTTCTTCAGATGAGAGATTGGGAAAAGAATTCGGAAACAAAAGCCACCCAGTTCCTCCCCCAACAATTAGAAACATGCCTTAGAGCTTGGAAATGGTGCACAAGAATCTCACTGAACTCCCATTTAAGCCTCGTCATGAGAATTCCTGGTACATTATTTCATGTAGCATCATAAGTCTTTCGTTAGCTACTTAGAAAGGGTGTGTGGGGAGGGGGACTTCAAGCATCTAATTTCTTCTGGGAAAGCAATCGAAATGGCCTTTCCACGGTGCCTCTGTAGATAGCCTACATTTCAGACCTCACAAAGATATGCTCATGCTGTCTATTGTAATAGTCAATTTGTGCTGTTTTTTTTTTTTTTTGTAGTTAGGTAAGTCTTTTTCTAAAATTGTATCACACAATTATATTTTTAGCTTTGATACCACCACTTTTTTTTTTGTTGTTCTGGCATTTTCTCCATACCTACCTTCTCTCTTAAATAACTTTATCTCTCTTCCCAAGTCACGTCTCATCTTGATTTCAGCTTCAGTCCTTTGCTGTCATCTGGTCTGTGGCTTTCTTCTTGCTTGCTAGTTCTACCAGGGCATTTTTGGCTGGTATGCATTCAGGTATCCAGAGAAGGTAGGAGATCTAATGATTTCTCCTTTAAAAAATTACACACATATATTGATTTCAGAGAGGAAGAGAGAAGGAGAGAGAGATAGATACATCAATGGTTAGAGAGAATCATTGATTGGTTGCCTCCTGCAAACCCGCACTCAGGGGTTGAGCCCAGCCTGGGCAGGTTCCCTGATCATGAATTGAACTGTGACCTCCTGGTTCATAGGTCGACGCTCATCTACTGAGACACACTTTCTGTGCAGGATTTCTTTTTAATAAGTGTAGTTACAATAGGAGTTGATGTTTGAGGACTTGTTATTTATCAAACGCAATGACAAAAACTTTTCATGTATTATCTCATTTCACCTCAGTGATAACCCCATGAAATGGGTACTTTTACCCCCACATAACAGATGAAAACATTGAAATTTAGTAGGGTTAGTCACTTGACTAAAATGACGAAGAAGAAAACAGTGAGAAGAGAGATCATCTAATTATCCTAGTCTTATTTTAAATTTTCACTTGAAAATCAGTTTTGAGTCAAAATTGATCAGTCTTTATAAAGCATAAAAACTATGAAATGCTCCATCTTTATTCTCAAAATAACATGTTTTGAATTGTTTTCTAAATTGCATTTTAGAAATCAAAATTGCATACAGGTTATTCACATATCACTTGGGTAGTGGCAACTCAAGGGAAGCATACATTTATTGCATTACTTTATTGCAAGTAACATTATAGTTCGTCTTTAATGTAACTCAGTTAAATAGAGGTCCCACCTGTAATATAGGATGGCTGATACAGTTTTCCATCCTCTTTAACACTGACTTTTGTTTAAGAATTGCTCTCATAGCCCAGAAATCTTTTATGACTTGCATTTCTTTAACACGAATTCTTAAGGTAAAAAGAACGAGACCCTGTGGGTTGAATACATTTGAAACATATTACCCTATACTTATATATTTGTGAGCAGTTTCAGTTGGTTTCAAAGAGTGTTCTTTTATTATTTAGACAATTTACAAATAAAAGAAAGACCAGCTTGCTTAACTTCAACACTCCTGGATTAAATTCCTCCCAACATTTTCCTCTTGGTATCTCAAAAGCAGGAAGAAAGACATAGGCTAAAACCTTTTTGTTTGTGATTTATGATAATGGTTTCCAGGAGAAGTTAATTAGATGCATGTAATAGGGAACGTCTTCTACTGAGCTTGAACTTCCTAGGAACAGTTCGGAATGGTTCTGTCCTCTGTTAAGCCAGTTTAATGACTGAAAAACCTACAGCAAGGCAAGCAGGGCCACACAGCTGAGGTACCTCGTGATTCCTTGTAAAGATGCTTGTTCAGTTCAGTACATTTTTCTTGCATTACCAAATTCTTCCATAAAGTCAACCACAGCCCATATTATCTGTGACTCCAGCTAAAACTTGTGGTGAGTAGGAAATAGATTAAACATAGGTTTTCCCTTTTCCCCAGCTGCCAAAAGTGATGTCAGTGGTGTTAACGATCCTTACCTCAGCCTGCTGCAGACCCAGGGCCTCTGTGCAAATGCTGTTCTCTCCTCTAGTTCCCGTGCCATCACTGAAAAGTTGTTGATAGTTGATAAGAAACAATTGGATAGCAAGACCATTACTCAAATGTAAAGTCAGGCACTTGCTTTCTTGAAGCAATTTGTGATATGACTCCCGGGATTGGGCAAAGAATGCAAAACCTATTTAGTGTTTAACCGAAAAAGTAAAGGCAGTGGTAGTAGATCTGCTAGGTTACCTTTTGCCTAATTGCAGAATCGGTGTTGCAAACACTTTCTATCATCTCGACATCCCATTGTAAACTAAGTTGTGATCTGAATTTCAATCCACTGGTTTGTATCCAAGTCAGACCGATAAAAACCTGTATCCTATATTGCTGAACATTACAATAAAAAACGGATGTGAAATGACAATATAAACCTTCAGAAACGGAATGTAATTCCTCTGAGGGAGAATATCACAGACATAGTGCCCGTGAAAGGAGAAGAAACACTGACTTTTATGACTTTTTTACTCAGCTAGGGAAGATCATATCTTATTACCTTTGTGTCTTTGAGTAAGAGGTTTATTTGGGTTGAGCTTTGTGAAAATTAAAGCTACCTGTCCCATAGTGCGTGTAGTCTGACTTGAAGTTTTTCTGAGTTTCTCCACCTTGACCATTGTGTACATGGGGACATATGATAATTTTTTAAAATTATATTTTGATTTTTTTACAGAGAAGAAGGGAGAGGGATAGAGAGTTAAAAACATCGATGAGAGAGAAACCTTGATCAGCTGCCTCCTGCACGTCCCCTGTTGGGGATGTGCCCACAACCAAGGTACATGCCCTTGACCGGAATTGAACCAGGACCCTTCAGTCCACAGGCCGATGTTCTATCCATTGAGCCAAACCGGCTAGGGCCATATGATCATGTAGATAGAAGAGAGATTTGAGCCGTTTTGATTTACCTCTGGAGGGGCTGTTATGGTGTTGAACCTTATCTGCCTTATCTTTAAATTATCTTCTGCTTGATCAGCATGCTCTTGGTTAATAAAAAGAATGGGAACCAACTAACGTGAATATTCTTTGGCTTAAAAGATTTCTGGATGTTTGTTCAGGTTTCCTTAATCTATCATTGACAGAATACATTTAGTTGTTGAGAACCATATGTTGTTGTTGCTGTTGTAATCTGCCTACTCTCTAAGCCCCTAACCCTCTTGAAATGTTTCCAGACCCCCACCCCCCGCCCTTGCTTGCTGAGGAAGGAGAAACACACATGCTGACAGAAGTCACCCCAGTGGACCACAGCGGGAGCCCACAGGCTTGGTGTTGATGGTCTCTCTTCGGTCACTCCCTCTCTTTTTTTCCTTTTCATAATACGTGTGTCTTTCTTCATTGGTGGTCTCCTGAAGTCACCAGCCCTGCCAGAAGGTCTTTCAGTGGGACAAAGGGGTAACTGGAGCGAGATGGCCTCTCACATGTTGGCAGCTCCGTCTGAATTTTCTTCCTTGGCAACCCTGCGTGCTGGAGGGGCCGGCCAGCAACCTTGTTATTTCCACCATTCCTCTCCCATGTGACTCGCACCAGGCAAAAGTGCTATTTAAGCAGCTCTGCTGGCTTGGCTGGTCTGTTAGCCTTTGCCATTTACGACCATGAAACCAAGTCTTTCCAGCTCAGTTCTAGCCTGTTTTTTTGTGTGTTTTTTTTTAAATGTTGGTTTTCTTTCGTTAGCTAAAATGGCTTTCTGCTTTCAACAAAAGTAGCAAACATGTTGGTCTTACCTCTAACTTTAGGTCTTTAGTTCAATCATATATATATATGTGTGTGTGTGTGTGTGTGTGTGTGTGTGTGTGCAGGTAAAAATTTATATGTGTAAATTTTCAGTGGTTATGGCCTTAAGGCTTTAAATCAGCATGCTTTAAAAAAAAGAAAGCAATGATTTTTTAGGACTTAGGTCTGCCCTTTCCCAAGGTCTCAGCTTCTCACACCTCCCAGCTGTCCCTTGTGAAAAGCAGAGATTCTCCCCTTGTCCCACACCTGAAGCTCTTCTTTCCCTTCACCTTGGTTGATGTCCACAGCTAGCAGAGTTGTGCTGATAATGCTGCTTTCTCCCTAGGTGCTCTCATCCAAACTGCCTGGTGGTACCCAAACTCTAAGCCAGGAATTCCTTTAATGGGGGGGTTTCACAATCCATCAGATGGATCAGTGGTCTGGTTTGTCCACCTGAGATTGCAAGGTTCTGAATGTTAAAATGAGGAACACCTGTGCACTCCCAGAATCACACATATTTAGTAAGAAAAACAAACCCACTGGGCCCATTGGCCAGATTTCAGGTATGCTTAAAAACAGAGGACTTCTGCAGTGTTTAATAAGGTGTTTTATTAATATGTAAGCATTCCAAATGACTTGATCAGCTCTAAATGAGTGGTACCATGAATTAATTGCATCAGCATCAGGGACGGAGCTGGAGAAATGAATTGTGGTCCTGGTAGCAGTTTGCAGTTGATTATAATTGTGTGAAATAAGAAATAAGCAAGCCTGGGAAGATAAGTTATAGAGAGATGTCTCAGGTGTCCTGCTCAGCACCCTGCAAGGGACAGAGTGACCCATGGATGCCTGCTCTCATTCCTTTCCATTTTTTCTCCCCTCCTCATTCCTACATGTACGAGGCCTATGCCATTCCCCTAAAGACTTAGGCTCTTGGAACCTAAAGCCAGGAAGAAGAGGCTATTTCTACTGTCAAACTGCCATACTTCTGCCCCTGCACAGTGGATTGGAAATATGAGAAAGGGATAGAATATCTACAGGGCTGAAAAAGTTGGTTAGCATTCCATAGATTTTCTCATCACAGACTTTTTTTTTAAGAATGGGAAAGATCTAAAGATGATCAAAATATTATTTTCCTCCCCTATTTAAACATTTATTATTATACTATAATTTATACTCAAGAATTTTTCTGTATTATACTCAAGAATGTTTTTCAAGTCACAGCTGTTTATATTAAGAGAAAGAAATATGCTGTTTTAACACGTTTCTTTAAGAGGAATTTATTTATACGAATTTTCCTACTTGAATTAACAATATAAGATTTCAAACAGTGATCTCCTTTAAAGAAAAGTCATTTTTTTCAAGCCTAGTTTGATGAGGAAGCACTACTTTCCGATTAAATTTGACAGTAGCCAAGCAGCTTATAATATTTTACTCCAATTTCTTTTAGTAAAAGTAGAAACTGTTAGTTATGCTCTAACCAGGTATTTGTAACTGTGTTTCACTTGACTCAGCAAATTGGCAGGAAGTTTCAACACATTTAAATCCAAGATAAAAGCTCTTAATCAATGGCTTTGACTAAAAATGCATTGATGAAAGAGGCCTGATCACTTCATTGTACTTATAGGCATAACCTTGGGCTGCTTTCAGCTGCTTTCGCAGTGAAGACTCATGGGTAGGCTGACAGTGTGAAAGGCAGCTGTAGCTTTGTTTGTTTTTCAGCTGTAGTAGGCATGGCTGAAGTGGGTCCCTTCCACAATATGTTAATTCCTACCGGATGCACTAATGCAATAAGCCATATGTCTCAAGTAGCATTGCTCAAGTGTTGACTTACTAGTATTTGATCATGCTTCAGAAATTACATTTTTCATTACTGGCAAAAGGATTGGGTGGGTTTTATCTTACAAGAAGACACACGGAAGGGTACAGTCGATGCTGGCTTGGTTGTCAGAATGTAATTTCCAGCCACTAAATCTCATGACAGGTGCTTCATATTTCTGGGCTCCCGAGTTATTCCCCAATGATGTAACTAGAGAGAATGTATCATAGTAGCATTACCATTTGCTGTTTGCACAGCTCTTCTGCAAGGAAACATTTTGCTTTTTTTATGTCCGGTTTATGAGTGTCACAAATGAGTTTTTGGATTTGTAAAACATCATAGTGATATTCGCCTTGTATGGTTGGTGTGAGTCAGTTGGGGTTGCACATATAAAGCGCATTAAATATACATATACCAATATTTTGCTTTTTAGTGCATATCACCATCCTTATCATTGCATTTTTATTTGCCACACAACAGATGTTTGTTGAATTAAATGACTGCAGGAGCCTAGTATGGGTATTGTGGGTTTTTTTTAAAACAAATTCCTAATTTACAAAAATGCATGATCTACATGTTTGCCTCTGTTCAAGTGAGTTCCTTTATTCAAGCTTGGCCCTTCTTGATTACATGTGTGTAGAGGCAGGGATATCGGCAGCTGAATTTAAGTCAATGAAGCACATGCTAAGGTCTGCCGGTAATGTTATGAGAGTTTCTTTCCAACAAAACTATCAGGGCAATTGTGAACAGCTCTGTTTTGGGAACTTCAATTTTGGAGTCCTTTGGCTTTAGATAATACCTCTCTGGGAACCATTACCCAGCTTAATCAGCCCCTTTATTCACCATATTTGGCTCTCAAAGCTTTTTGGCTGTCTCCAAAGATCAAATAGGCCTTTGAAGGACAAGACTGGCTGCTATAGAGACCATTCAAAAGAATATACCCACGGCTGAGAAGGCAGTCGCAGAAAAAGAAATGGGAACTTGAGAAGGCATTCCAAAAATGCCCTGAACAATGGCTGCTTGATTGAAATAAGTATTACCCCAAGGTGGCTGCAATGAAGGCAGTTCCCACTGAGGGAGGTCTGTTAAAAATCCATGTCATTACTCTGTAGCTAAACTCTATGTATATTTACACACACACACACACACACACACACACACACACACACACTTGTACGAAGATAAACAGATGTGAACTTCAGACGTTCCCTTGTAAGTGTCCTGATCTCTATGGCCTGTTAATAGCCCTTCATTCCCATTCCCTCCCAGTCAGGATTACCTGTCAGGTGCTTTCACTTTTATATACACTCCTGAGTTGATGGGCCAGTAGGTACCATTAGTGGCTGAGACATGTGTTGATCAGGATTCATGATAAAAGGCTTTGAAAACAGTATGTGAAGACTTTGGAGGGAAGATAGGTAGTGGAATTGATATATCCTTTTGTTTCCTGCTCTTTGAATAGACATGTTGGTGGGAAATTGCAGGGATGGGTTCAGAGTACGCCAAAGCAGGAGATTCCCACTATTGATGATGATGTGTTTCCCTTCGCATCGGGCTCCCAGTCTCCTCCTTTCTGCAGATCTGGCCCATGTGATGACAAGACAGGACCTTCACTTGTCCTTCGTTTCACGTGCGGCAGTGTGGTGGTCTCAGCCCTTTAGTAAAGCGTGGCATTCATTTTCAGCCCAGCGCTGTGAAACTGTGTTAGTTAAGCTGTACCTAGATACTCTGGGAGGGACATTTTGATAGACCACAGTATAAGTTCAGGACAAACTTGGAACTAAGAGATCTGAAGACCATTCCCTGGGGGTTGTGAGAGGATGGGTGGGTTAGCCTTTCACTTGTAGAAACCATGCAAAGTCAATCCTGTTTCTCTGGCAATTAAGGGATACCCTGGAGTGCCTTTTTGTTACATGTTGTCTGCTTGTCAAGTCTTTATAATAGGCCACTTACCTATTTAGGGGTAGAGTGTCTATTTTAAAATAAACAGGAATCTCCTCATAAAACTGAGGTCTCATTTGGTAAATTTCAACCTACCTGAGCCAGTATGTAAATAGTGAATTCTGACTGATCTCAGCCTTACCCTCCTTCAAGAGGAAAGAAAGAGGAAAGAAAGAAAAACGAAACAGCTGTATTGCTCAACATTTTCATTGTGTGAGTTTTAGAAGCCATCGCTGTCCTTGCAGCTGACATTGGTTATCACCGCTGCACTTGGATCATAACACAGAGTATATATCCTTGTTATCCCTCTACTTAGATAAAGGTGTCTTGATCTGCCATTCAAGGCTTTTCCCCATCTACCCCAATCTGCATTTGTAGACTTAACTCCTTCTCGCCCTTTTCAGATGTCTTGTGCTCCAACGAAGCCATATTCTTCACTGGACCTGTCTGTCCATGGCTGGACCTTGTTTCATTATGTGCTTTCAATGGAGTGTGCTTCGTCCCCATCATTCATTCAGCTCATGTTTAGTGGGTACCTGTTATGTGCTAGCCCTTTTGCTAAGCTGTGGAGAAGCAACATAAACATAATACTTGTGTCCACATCCCCAAGTGTTTTAGTCTTGCAAGTCAAACCAAGTGTGTCAGCAAGGTACTTCCCTTCTATTCCTGGCTAAAGTATCCTTTTCTTTTGCCGTGCACCTAAAGCTTTCTTCCAGTGTATCTACTGTGGAATTCATCCCTTTCTACTCTGCATTTTATCTCTTCGTGAATGGATCTTCCTTTCTAGAATTTCTAGAAAAAGGGCCTGTAACACAATTCAGTTTTGTATTCTCCATAGTATTTAATGCAACCATTTTACTAATTCAGCAAGTTTTTATTAATTAACTGCTCTATTCAGGATATTCTATAAATGTTGATATTTATAGAGAACCTTAGAATGCATGAAAAATATGCATGCCAGAAAGACTCTCTAATGTTGATACTTGAGAACCTAAGAAGCTTTCATGAGGTTGAAAAGGTGGATTCGCTTTGGAGGGGATGGGATAACGCCCCTTGAGATCTGCCTTCTTGAATTGCATAAAAGAAATGTGCTTCTACTAGAATAGTTTATTCGACCTAAATCAGAATCCTTTTAAAAAAAATTTAATGATTAACTTGGTCTGTTTTGCTTGGATTTCCTTTTGTGTCTAAAATGCTCATGTCAAACAACAGCAAGTTAAAAGCCATTTTCAGATTTTGTAATGGTAAGTCTTGTGACTTCAGACTCTAAAATTTGCAGATGACTTTTAACCAAAAGAAGATTCAGCATAGCTCCACTGTTACCTGTTTGGCCTATTTTGTTGTAGTTTTCCACAATAACTGTGATGTACATGTTTGTTTTGATTGTGAGAACATCAAAGCGCTGTGTATTTTTGTGTTGCTAAGCCTCTGAAACCTCCAAATCACATTGATTTGTTTGCTGACTTAATATTGACTACTTTGAGTTTGTGATTGCTTTGGACTCTTGCATTTTGAGAGAAAAAAAAGAAGTTAAATACAGATTGTTGATTTTATTTAAGCACACAGTACTGTTTGTGCCTGTGACTTC
>PVJN01023450.1:0-32289 GCA_004026805.1 Lasiurus borealis | reverse complement strand
ACTGAGCAGGGAGCCCAGCTCTCTGCCCTGCGCTGTCCCCATCCTCCAGGCGTGTGGTCCCTGCTGCGCGCACCACCGTGTGGACAGCCACGTTCCCACGTGATGGCGCCCAGAGAGCAATCCTCTTGGGATTCAGAACCAGACGTTCGCGCTGCCTGGTCTGCATCCGGCTCGCGGAGCCCAGACTGCCGGGACAGACGAGGCTGTAGGCTGGACAAAAATAACTGCGAGGAGGCCCCGAGGAGGGGAGGCAGAGGCGGCCTGGCCCTGCAAGGTCACACTGAGGGTCGAGGGCCTGAGATCCTGTTCACCCAGGATTCCACACAGGCGGCTCTGCTCACCCAGGATTCCACACAGCCGGCTCTGCTCACCCAGGATTCCACACAGCCAGCTCTGCTCACACGCCGTTTCCTTGCCCAGCTCCCACCCAGGCATGGTGTCCTCTCGGAGGGAACAGAAGGCCCAGTCTCCATTCCCCATGGGAGGGCAGAGGCTGAACAAGGTTGGGGTAGACCCAGGACTGACATTCAATGGGACCGGTGTTGCCAGACGTGTTGTTAACATGTAGAAACACCTCTGTGCTCCATGGCAACTCCCTGCTTCCCCTGAGTGGTTCTGGGTGTCCCCCACCACGTGGCTTTGCCCCCAGGACCCTGTGCTAGTTAAGGCCCAGCAGACCCAAGGTCATGGAGCCCGCCGGGGACCATGCTGATGCTTGTAGCGCACTGGTTATTAAACACATCAAATATCAGCGCCGGGAAGATTCTCCCACCCCACCAGTTGATGCAACTGCCCTCCCCAGAGGCTAAATGAAGGAGACTCCCTGGGCTCAAAAGTAGACTTTGCAAAAACCCCGAGGAAAAAGGGGCCTTTTCAGGGAAGTGGGTCGGAGGGCAGAGGTCATTTAAATGACCCAGAAAGCTCTTTTGAAGAGAGATTCCTTAAGGAGGCCTAAAGCGCTCAAGTAATTCTTTCGTCAGATTGCTGTCTAGTACCACCCGAGATTCGCGGCCTTGAGCTCAGGGGTCTTTGGAGGAGGGGTCACTGCCTGAAGTCCCGGGAGCCACAGAGGGCAGGGCCTTCAGCAGGCTCCCTGGGACTGGGACAAAGGAAGGGGGAGGTGGCAGAGGGTCAGACCAACTCCACTTTCTCCCAAAAGGCAGGAAGAACTCCTCTTCTTCCTCCTGCCCTCCATCTTCCTCCCTCTCTCCTTCCTCCCCCTCCTCCCTCTGTGGCTTCCCAGGTGGTGGCTCACGCTCCCAGGAGACCAGGTCAGTCCTAGCCCCAGCATTTATTTACTCACCGTGGAGCATGGAAATCTCATTCCCATGTTTCCAGCACCCAACTCCCAAAGAATCTGCTGACACCATTGAAGGAGGTAGAAAGGGCCCAGAACTTGCAGCATCTTCCCTGATCTTGGGTTCATTCTTCCCAAGAGATTAGGGGGAGGTGACTGGATGTAATTGTTTCTGTGGTCGAGGATCTGTATCTTTTGTTCATACTCCCAAGCCTTTCTGGTGCCCCACCCCCCACCGACTCCCACCCCACTGATGGGGGTGTTGCAGACATCCAATAAAGTTTTTTTTTAAAAAATTCTTCTGAAATTCTGGAAACTTCTGAGTGATCCTACTTCTTAACTATCTCTGGAGTCCATCCACAACTCTGTGAACCACAGCCAACCCCCTGAGCTGTCCACATCACCTGCCCCCAGATCCTGCCCCACGTAGGTCCTCATCCCCCTGCTTTGTCAATCATTTCTTAGCAGAGACCAGAGAGCTTTAAACATGCCAATTATATCATACTAGAGACCTGGTGCACAAAATGCATGCACTGGAGTGGGAGGGGGGATCCCTCAGCCCAGATTGTGAGAGGTTGCAGGCCAGGCCGAGGGCCCCCACAGGTGCATGATTGGAGCTGGGTGAGTCGCAGGAGGTTGGCCAGCTGTGGAGGGACCACAGAGGCATCCAGGGCATGTCTGGCCCATCTTGCTCAGTCTTGATTGGCTGGACCCTAACAGCAAACTAACCTACCAGTCAGAGTGTCTGTCCCCTAGTGGTCAGTGCACATCATAGCGACTGGTCGACTGGTCAACTGTCTGCCCCTTGGTGGTCAGGTCAATGCACACCATAGCAAGCGGTTGAGCAGCCTTTGCATATCATTAGCATATTACATTTTTGATTGGTCGAATGGCCCACAGAACAACTGGACACTTAGGATATTGGGCTTTTATTATATAGGATTGATTCTGGCTTAAAACCCTTACTCTATCATACTCTCATTCCAAAGATAAAGTCCAAGCTTTTCCTCTTCTGGTCTCACCTTCACTTCCAGCCTCGTTTCTTCCAGTCTTGGTCCCTGTGTTTCTGTTGCCCGGTCCACCTTCATTTCCTCAACATCCCAGCCACGCTCCCACCTCCCAGACTATGCATATGCCTTCCCTTGCCTAGGATGCTCTTCCCCCACCCTTTGCTTGGCTGAGCTCTGCATAGCCTCAGGCCTTGGCTTAAAAATCGCCTCCCGAGAGGCCTTCCCTAACTATTATGCTTGAATAGTTAGCACAGTCTCCTATGCCTTCCCTTTATAAGGAACTTGCCACTGCCCACCACTTATGTGTGTGCTTGTTGGCTGACTGTCTCCCCCACCAGCATGCAAGCTCCGTGAGGCCGGGACCATGCCTAGTGTGTGCTCTACCCCGCACCCAGCACCAAGCTCTGCTCCTGGCTCAGTCAATGTTCTGTAAACATTTGTTGAGTAAATGAACTGGGGAGGTGAGGAATCTTCCAGACTCAATCTGCTGGATAGTACAGGCCCCCTTGGAGGTGAACCACCCACCAGTCAGCTTTGGGAGGAGGCTGGAGAGTGCAGTGAGAGCCAGGGCCAGGGCACTGGCAGTTCTGGCCACTGGGGAGGAAGCTCTGGCCAAAGAAGAGTGTGTGTGCTGGCCCGAGGAGCACAGGACAGCTGAGGGCAGGAGGTGTCCCTGCTCTCCACCACCCTTGGCCCGGCTCTCTCTGATGGATCTGATTAGCAACAAATGCAACAAACATTGGCAGAGGCCTGCTCCAGGCCAGGCCAGGCACGGCCCAGCCCGAGGTGACAAGGACACTGTCACCCGGAGGGCACGTTCCCTCTAAGTGAGTTTGGTGAGTGAGAGAGAGGTCTGGTGAGAAGGCTGAGGGGGACACAGAGGGTGGTATCTGCTTTGCCTAAGGTGGTCATGGGAAAGGGGCACGCCAGATGGAGGAAGGCTGGAGGAGGAGGAAGTGAGGCCTTCCACAGCAGATGGAAGCAGGGAACCCCATACAAAGGCCTGGAGACCTCATCAAGGTGAGCTCTGGAAGCGGCTCTAAGTGGCACACAGGCCTCCAGCAGCAGGGTGGGAGGTAGGCAGTCCAGGCGGTGAATCTGCATGCACTTCCCGGGTTCAGGCTCCCGCTTGTCCCTTACCGGGTTATGTACCTGGGCGGACCCTGAACCTCAGCTTTTTCATCTATAAAACATGGATGACACAGGAATGGCGACTATTTACTAACCGAGAGGTGACTGTGTACCAGACACAGTGCTAAATGCTTTTCTTGAAATGAGGGAACTGAGCCGCGACGCCGTCTCCTCAGGTTAGGATAATGCATGTCAAGCCCTCAGGTCATATGAAACGCTGTCAGTCATGGCTATTCACGTCAATAATGGAGAGAGGCTGGGTCCAAACTGTGAAAGGCCTGAGTGCTATGCAGAGTTTGGGCTTGGCGATGGAAGCCGTGGAAGGTTGTGCCAGGGGAAGGCCAGGATCAGGCCTTGTTTAAGACACTCCTGCTTGGGGTGGTGTGGATGGCTGATCAAGAGATGAAGTGTTCAGACAATTCGCCCTATGCATTGAAAACGCCTAGATGCTTTTAAAAAATATTAGCACCCAGTCCTAGCCAGTGTTGCTCAGTGGATAGAGCATCCGCTCTCGGATGGAAGGGTCTTGGGTTCTATTCCAGGCAAGGGCATGTGCCTAGGTTGCAGGCTCCATCCCCATTCTGGTCTGGGCAATGGGAGGAGGCAACTGATGGATGTGTCTCTCTGCCACCTATGTGTCTCTCTCTCTGTCTCTCCTCCTTCTTTCCACTCTCTCTAAAAATCAATGGAAAATATCTTCGGGTGAGAATTAACGAAAAAATAAAATAATGTTAGTCCAGGCCCCAGAGATGATATAACTTGTGTGCAGTGGGGCTCCATAAGGAGGTGCGAGTAAGACTTAGGATTTCTTTTCTAAACAAAGTCAATTTCCATTCAGGAGGTGAACTGGACTCCAACTTGGGGGCTGTGGGGGGAGGCTGACACTTTCTCAGAAGCGAAGCAGAAATTGATTTCCACCAGGGCATCTTTGTCCTCCATTCCCTTTTCGTGCTCTATTTTTGGCTCTCTTCATTACTCTTACTAAGAAAAACACAAAGATTTCTTATTTTGTTTACTGTCTATCTCCTTCCCTAGAATGTAAACTGCAGGAAGCAGGTGTGTGTGTGTGTGTGTGTGTGTGTGTGTGTGTGTGTGTGTGTATGGTCCATCCATCCCCTGTATCTAAAACAATGTTTTTAGATCACATAGTGACTTAATAAATATTGGTTTAGTTAATAACAATAGCTCAAATTTATTAAGTACTTACTAAGTGCCAGAGGCTGTTCCAAATACTTTTTATGTTCATCTTGTTTCATTTTTTCCATAGTTTTATGAGGAAATCCTAAATGTCTTCACAGACAGATGAGGAAACTGAGATAGAGTTCTTATAGTGCTAGCTAGTATGTGGTAAAGTCATAATTTTAATCCGCATGGTCTGACTCCACAGACTGAATTCTTAGCTACTCTGCTATATTGGTCTAGAATAAGTAAGTGAATAAGTGAATGAATTAAAAATGAGTGAAAGATGAGTATTTATTGTACTTATACCAGACACAATAAATTTTGGAGTCAGACAAATTCCAGATTTTCTATGTATTGTAATATATTATTTGGACAAGTTTCTTTTTGTTAATCCTCACTTGAGGATATTTTTTTTTTCTCCATTGATTTTTAGAGATAGTGGGAGGGAGCAAAGCTGGAGAGAGAGAGAGAGAGAGAGAGAGAGAGAGAGAGAGAGAGAACAGAGAAACATCAGTTGGTTAGTTGGTTGCCTTCTGCACACACACAACCAAGGTACATGCCCTTGACTGGAATCGAACCCAGGACCCTTAGTCCATGGACCGATGCTCTGTCTATTGAGCCAAGTCTCAGGGTCTGTATGAGAACATGGGAAACCTACCTTTTTAAAAATAAATATTTCTTACTGATTTCAGAGAGGAAGAGGGAGAAAAAGGAAGAAACATCAATGATAAGAGGGAATCATTGATTACTCCTTGGCACACTCCCCAGTGAGGATCAAGCCTACAACTCAGGCATGTGCCCATGACTGGAATTGAACCTGTGACCCTTCAGTCTGCAGACCAAAACCCTACCTACTGGTCTAAACCAGCTAGGTAGGAACCTACCCTTTATAAACCAGATGTTACCCTTTTATTATATTGCATCCATTCTTGATCTGTCACTGCTCCCTAGTGGTCAGTTAAAATAACAACTTGGTAACTGCTATGCTAAACCCAAACTCCTAAATGGGATTGCCCCAAAGCCAGCAGTTTCTACAAATAAAATACCCCAAGATTCTTGGTTCCCTTGGTCTTCTGGATCCTCGTAGTCTTCCTAGAATAGGTGAAGAGTAGTCTTCCTGTCCTAACCGGTTTGGCTTAGTGGACTGAAGAGTACCAGGTTCTATTCCAGTCAAGGGCATGTACCTCTGTTGTGGGTACATCTCCAGTGGGAGGCATGCAAGAGGCGGCTGATTGATGTTTCTTTCTCATGAATGTTTCTAACTCTCTATCCCACTCCCTTCCTTTCTGTAAAAAAGCAATAAAATATATATTTATATATAAAAAAGAGTAGTCTTCCTCAAAGGAAAACAGGAAGGACAAGCCCATGTGGGACTTTGCAGTGCAGAATGGCTTCACAGACATGATCCTCGTGAAAAATAAGCTAGCCAAACTCCACATCCACAAAAATACCGAAAAAAAAAAGGATAGCAGGTTCAATAGATCACATAGTTGAGTTTTCCAGACGGTCGAAGAACATGTTCTCCCTATGTGATGGTTAATTTTATGTGTCAGCTTGACTGGCCAGGGGGTGCCCAAGTTATTTGCTCAGACATTATTCTGAGTACATATGTCTATGAGAGCAATTTTTGGATGACATTAACATTTGAATTGGTTAATTAAATAAGAAGATTGGTCTCTATCTTAACATGGATGAACCTCATCCAATCAGTCGAAGTCCTGAATGGAACTGAAAAACTGAGTAAGAGGAAACTTGGCCTGCCTGCCTGGGCTGAGACATAGGTCTTTTTTGGCCTCTGACTCAAACTGAAATGTGTGATCTCTCTGGGTCTCAAGCCCACTGGCTTTTGGACTGAAGCCTACACCAATTCTTCTGCTCTGAGGTCTTCAGACGCAGAGTGGAACTATATACATCAGCTCTTCAGCTTGCCAACTGCAGATCTTGGGACTCCTCAGCCTCCAAAATTTTTTAAGCCAATTTTTTATAATAAGTCTCTCCTCTCCTCTCTTCCTACCCCTCCTCCCATCCCTTCTCCTTTCTTTTTTCCCCCTTCCTTCCCTTCCCCTTTCCTCTCTTCCTACACACACACACACACACACACACACACACACACACACACACACATTCCATTGGTTCTTTTTCTCTGGAGAACTCTAATACAACTATTTTATACAAACTGCTTTAGGAGATTTAAAATAAAAAAGGAGAGATCCTTCCACTCTCTCTAAAAAAACAATGGAAAACATCCTCGAGTGAGGATTAGCTCCCCCCCCCCAAAAAAAAATTAGAAAAATAATAATTTTTTTTTAAAAAGAGAGAAGGTCTCCAAAACTGGTTTGGCTCAGTGGATAGAGCGTCGGCCTGTGGACTGTAGGGTACCAGGTTTGATTCTGGTCAAGGGCACGTACCTTGGTTGTGGGCACATCCCCAGTAGGGGTGTGCAGGAGGCAGCTGATTGATGTTTCTCTCTCATCGATGTTTCTAACTCTCTATCTCTCTCCCTTCCTCTTTGTAAAAAAATAGATAAAATATATTAAAAAATAAAAGAAGGAAATTTTAAAAAATAAAAAAGAGAGAAGGTTACCTAACTTTACTAGTATAATGTTGACATCAGGCCCAGGCATAAGCAATTATAGGTGAGAACTATTATAGAATAAGCTTAGTTATGTCATATATGCAAAAATCCTAAATAATAAAACAGAAAACAAAATGCATATTATATAATAATATAGAAATATATAGTAGAGTTTAGCCTAATACCAGGAAAACAATTTCTATATTCTGAGGCTTAATACATTAAAAAATTAAAAGCACATGATATAACAATCATTTGATAAAATTAAAAACTCATTACTTTTCTTAATCTTGGCAAGTTAAGATTAGTAGGCTAATACATGATCTTGATAAGGTTTTTTACCAAATATATAGACATCATATTTAAGGATGAAACTCTAGCATTCCTGTAAAAAAAAGTTATAAGAGTGCTCTTCATTCACAATTTTACTGGCATTTCTATCTAATGTAATAAAATAATAGAAACAAGACGTTTAAGAAATAAAAAGGAAGCGTTTATACCATCCTTAATATATGTGATTTATTTTCTACTTAAAATATATGTGCAGAGTATTAAAACTAACAAGAATATTTAGCAAGGTCGAAAACAGTTTGTTCAGTGGATAGAGCATCGTCCTGAGGCCTGAAAGGTCCCAGGTTTGATTCTGGGCAAGGGCATGTACCTTGGTTGCAGGCACATCCCCAGTGGGAGGTGTGCAGGAGGCAGCTGATCGATGTTTTTTTCTCACGGATGTTTCTAACTCTCTATCCCCCTCCCTTCCTCTCCGTAATAAATCAATAAAAATATTTTTAAAATATGTTTAAGAATATTTAGCAGGATTTGCTAAATACTAGATAATCCTCCATAAATCAAGAACATTTTTATTGAATTCTTATTGCATTAGTTATAAGAAAATATAACAAAGTGATACTATTTCCAATAGCAGCAAAGATTATAAGGCATCTAGAAATATATTTAATGAAAAATTGTAGATTTTTTTTTCAGAAAACTATAAAATGTTTTCATGTAAAAGGATATAAAATTAAACATATCTTACCATATGATTCAGCAATTAAGCTCCTTGGTGTTTACCCAAATGAGTTGAGAATTTGTTTATTCAAAAACCTGCACACAGATGTTTGCAGCTTTATTCATTATTGCAAAATTTGGAGACAACGAAGATGTCCTTCAGTCAGTAAATGGAAAACTGGTACATCCAGACAATGGAATATTACTCTGTTTATTTTGTGTGTGTGTGTGTGTTTTAAAGAGCTATCAAGCCCTGAAAAGACATGGAGAAAACTTATATGTGTAGTACTAAGGGAAAGAAATCAATCTAAAAAGGCTACATACTGTATGACTCCAACTATATGATATTCTGGAAAAAGTAAAACTATGAAGACAGTAAGAGATCAGTAGTTGCCAGGGGTTGGAGGAGGCAGGGATGGGGATGGGCAGAGCACTGAGGATTGTTAAGCAGTGAGACTCTGCTATATGCCGTAATGCTGGACCCATAAAATGTACAACACCAAGAGTGAACCCTCATGAAAACTGTGGATTTGGGTGGTAATGATGCGTCAGTGGAAGTCTATCGAATACAGCAAATGTTCCATTCCGGTGGGGAATGTGCAGGATGTTGCTCTGGAGGAAGCTGTGCATGGAGGGGCCGAGGATGTATGGGAACTCTCTCCATTCCGCTTAACTTTGCAGGGAAGCTAAAACTTCTCTGAGAAATAAAGTTTATTTCAAAAAGTAAAGGAAGATCCAAATTCATGGAATTATATCATTTATTCATGGGGGCAAGTATGCTCAATATAGTAATAATGCCAGGTAACCTTCAAATAAATCTATGATTTTGAAACTATTCCACTGAAAAACCTAAAAAGGAACTAGACAAAACTGATTGCAAATCCATATGGAGTGTAAAGGTCCAAGAATAGCCAAGAAAATAGCAAAAAAGAAAGGAAGGGAGGGAGGAGAAACAAAAGAAAAAATAACTAGAAATACAGGCAATACCAATACAAATTAACTGCACAACCATCACATAGGTAGAAATCAGTCTGAGGATAACAAGCGTTGGTGGTAAGGACTTTGGGAAACTCATAAGCTGTGGACGGGGGTGTAATTGGTACCACCACTTAGAGAGCAATTTGACAATATTTTGAAGAGTGATCTTCACTACAATCCAGCAATTGCCCTAGGGAAAGTCAATCTAAAAAGGCTGCCGACTATATGATTCCAACTCTATGACCTTCTGGAAAAAGAATTCCAACTATATGACCTTCTGGAAAAAGAATTCCAACTATATGACCTTCTGGAAAAAGAATTCCGACTGTATGACATTCTGGAATGCCCTGGGGAAATTCTTCCCAGATGTGCCCCAGAAAGAGACCATCAGGGCTGTCTGCTCATAGAGAAAACTGCATCACCTGTACCGCCCACAAGTCGGAAAAGAACTATGGCGTGTTTCTCCAATGAAAGGTAACTGAACAGTCCAAATAAATGAGTCAGATCTCCATGTATCCATCAGTGCTGAGTAAACAAGGTGCAGAAATCGATCCACAGTATGAAAAACGCTCGGGGAAATATTTTAAAAATCACATTCTGGCTTTTTTTTTTTTTGGTTATTGAGATAAAATTCACATAACAAAATTAATCATTTTAAAGTACACACGCAATGGTTTTTATTGTATTTACAGAGTTATACAGCCATCACCGCCATCTGATTTAATACATTTTTATCACCCCAAAAGAAGACCTTAGTAATAAGTAGTAAGCAGTCACTGGTCATTCCTCCTGCCTCCCCACCCAGCCTCTGGCAACCACTAATCTCTTCTGTCTTTAAGGATCTGCCAAGTCTGTAGTATATATATGGAATCATAAACTATGTTATGTGGCCTTTTGTGGCTGGTTTCTTTCATTTATGTTCTCAAGGCTGGTCCATGTTAGCATGGAGCAGCCTTGAATTTCTTTTTTTTTAAATTTTTTATATATTTTATTGATTTTTTATTTATTTATTTTTTTTTTACAGAGAGAAAAGGAGAGGGATTGAAAGTCAGAAACATTGATGAGAGAGAGACATCGATCAGCCGCCTCCTGCACACCCCCTACTGGAGTTGTGCCCGAAAGCAAGGTACATGCCCCCAACTGGAATCGAACCCGGGCCCTTCAGTCCACAGGCTGACACTCTATCCACTGAACCAAACCGGTCTTGGCTTGAATTTCTTTTTATTGCTTAATACTATTCCATCATAGGGATCTACCAGGCTTGTTTCTTCGTCTATCAGTTGACGGACATTTGGTCTGTTTCCACGTTTTGGCCATTACGAATAGTGCTGCTCTGGACACACAAACTGTCTCACGAGCAGAACTAGATCAGAAGGATTAATCTGATTAATAGTAACCACTGTGCCTGGGAATGGAAGGGAGCAGGGGAACCTGACTGGGGAGAGGAACAAACTGACCTTCAGCCTTATCTGCGATGTTCTATTTATTTTTATATAAAAAGTAAGTCTGGAGCCAACGTGTTAGCACTTGATGGTGCTGGGTAACGAGCACATGGGTGTGTGTTTCATTATTCCCTGGGGTTATCAAGAAATATTTTTTAAGTTTTACAAATGAAAACGTATATTCTGGACCTAAACCTTCCTATAGCAAAGGTCTGGCATCAAGGGGTCAGAAAAGCAAGCACTGAGGTGTGGGGAGAAGCCCAGGAGGAAGAGGCCAAGCCCAGGGCCGGGGAGGAGTGGTTGGAGGCCCTCAGACACCTAGGACAGGAGCTCCCGACCCAGCCTGCATCTCTCTTCTGAGCCCCCGGGGAAGAGGGCCCGATCTGTTGGGATCCGGTCTCCATGACCCCTGGTGACAGACAGAGCTAGTACCAAGTGGAAAGGGAGAGGCTGAGACCCCATCTCCTTCCTTCTCAGTCGTGCCTCTGGAAGGAGGCATCCATACTCCCACCCCACCCCCATTGTCCTTACTTCCCAATTTCCTCAGCCCTCTGCTCAGGACCAGCTCTATAATTTTTGAGGCCGGATACAGCCTGAAAACGTGGGCCCCTTTTACAAAAGCTGGTGTGGAGGCAATTCCTAATTCTGTAGGAATAGCCACGTGCTGTTGGTATCACTGAGTTGATTCATTTACTCATTCATTCACTCACTCGAATGAGTGCTTAGTACGTGCCTAGCACTGTGCTAGCCTAGCACTGTGCTAGCCGTTGGGCATACAATGGTGAGCCAGACACAGTTCAACCTCAAAAAGCTTACTGAGCCTGGACCTATGAACCAGGAGGTCACGGTTCAATTCCAGGTCAGGGCACATGCCCAGGTTGGGGCTCTATCAATGAATTACTCTCATCATTGATGTTTCTCTCTCCCTCTCCCTACCTTTCTGAGATCAATAAAATAAAATAAAATAAAATAAAATAAAATAAAATAAAATAAAAAGAAGCTTGCATTTCTAGAGGGAGCTGTAGATTTAATTCCAGACACAAAGTAAGTCATGCCAAAGTGCAGCACGGGCAAGCACCAGGAGCCTGTGAGATAATCACACCAGGAACCCCCATCATAGCCCCAGCCCAGCCCCAGAACCGAGGAGAGAGTGAGTCTGGAAGGGAGCTCTGAAGGGTGAGTGGACATTATCTGAGCAAGAGATGGGGAAAGTGGTGGAGGAGTGAGGCTGCAGAGAACATTTCAGAACATTCTTGGCAGAGGAGCAAGTGGAATCTTCAAGGACTTGCAGGCCAGTATAGCTAGAGCCGGAGTGGTTCAGAGAGGCCCAGGTGAGGCTGAAAAGGGACTTCAGCCATCCCAGTATCCCCTTAATGGGACCCCACTTGTACGCATATTTCCTTACACATTTCCTTTAACCCAGGCCAGTGTGCTTAGTGGTTAGAGCGTGGGCCCATGCACCTAGGGGTCACAGGTTCAGCTCCAGATTTGGGACATGTACCTCATGAGGCTTGCACCGGAGGCAATCAATGGATGTGTTTCTCTCACATTAATGTTTCTCTCTCCCTCTCCCCCCACCTCTAAAAATCAATAGAAAAAAATATCCTCAGGAGAGGATTAACAACAACAACAAAAATGTCCTTTAAATTGCCTCCCACCCTGACTGGTTTGGCTCAGTGGATACAGCATTGGCCTGCAGACTGAAAGGTCCCAGGTTTGATTCCGGTTAAGGGCATGTACCTTGGTTGCGGACACATCCCCAGTAGGAGGTGTGCAGGAGGCAGTGGGTCAATGTTTCTCCCCCATCAGTGTTTCTGACTCTCTATTCCTCTCCCTTCCTCTCTGTGAAAAATCAATAAAATCTATTTTTAAAAATAAATAAATAGCCTCCCTATGTATCCTTCCCCTAAGCAAAACTATTCGTGAAATCAAATAATCAGCATACCACTCATATTTTTCCTAAAACATAGCTGAAATTAAAAAATGTTTCTCCCATTCCCACGGAAAGTCATCTGCCTTACCACATCAGTCTGGAAAAGACCGTTGCCAGCTCCGATCTTAACAGCCATGAGAAGTCTTTCAGGGAATTTCATGTGGGTGAGGCCAGTAACATGGTCTTACTTACATTTTTTAAAAATATGTGTTTTATTAATTTTTTTACAGAGAGGAAGGAAGAAGGATAGAGAGTTAGAAACATCGATGACAGAGAAACATCGATCAACTGCCTCCTGCATGCCTCCTACTGGGGATGTGCCCATAACCAAGGTACATGCCCTGGCCCAGAATCAAACCTGGGACCCTTGAGTTCGCAGGCTGACGCTCTATCCACTGAGCCAAACCCGTTAGGGCTTACTTACATTTTTGAAAAACGATTCTGGCTGCCACGTTCAGGGTGGATGGCAGCGGTGTGAGAGGGCGATGAGGAGACTCTTGCAGGCATCCAGGGAGGTGCCATGGGGACCTGCCATGGGCTGGGGGTAGCTTGCCTTCCCACCAGTGCCCACTCAAGCCTCATCCTCTGCCCAAATCTTTCCTTTCTCTCCCTTTGCAGATCCAAGGCCTTTCCAGATAAGGCAACTCTCCTGTGATCGCTGGTCTCAGTATCCGTCCCAGGACTTCCTGGATTCTAGCCCGCGCATCGTGTGGGCCCAGCTCCTTCGGGCTGGCCACAGACAAGGCTTTTGGGGCACCTCCGATCAGGTGCTGTGGGCTCCCTTTTCACCAGGGCTCCACAACTGACCACTCTGAGCATGTTCAGGACCAAGTGGGTATACAGTTTCTAGTAAGAGGGTTGAAACACAGGCCGGTAGGGCGGTGGAAAGCAAGGGCAGGGGCAGACATAGCAGTTGGAACAGCCTAACCACAGAAACTAGCCAAGCAGAAATTATGAGAGGTTTCTGGGCTCAAAGCGGGAGGCCGGGGAAAACAAGGCAGGGCCTGTGGCAACAAGGTGTGTGAACGTATAGACACAGAAAGTTCGGCATAGGAACAGAGAAAGGACACGTGGAAACAGGGAGAGCTCAGGTCCCTTGCTGGGCAAGAGCGATTGTGGAAATCAATCAGGTGACAACACGGATAGACGTAGAAGCAGGCATGTAGCAAACATATATATACCCCTGGACTACAAGGCTTCACGGGGGCAGTCCATTATTGCCCCCCCCCCGCACCCCCTTGCTATGAGGGGAGTCTGGATCTGCTTGTGATAAACTGTCCACGCTTTTGCTTAAATCTTTTGGGCGGTGGAACTCCTTCTTCGGCATCACAAGACACGATGGGGGTGGAGGGAGCCCTCCCTGTTATCACCATCACCTAAGTGTTGATGACTCATAAACCTACTCTGTTTCCCGGAAAATAAGGCAGTGCCTTATATTAATTTTTTGCTCCCAAAGATGCGCTAGGTCTTATTTTCAGGGGATGTCTTATTTTTCCATGAAGAAGAACATGGTACACATTTATTGTTGAACACACACACACACACACACACACACAAATAAAATAAAATTTATTACCTGTATACGGGACGGTAGTAGTTGTCATCACAAACCAGCTCACTGATTGGCCGCAGCGCTGCCGGAGCTGTTCAGGCAGTGCGAGGTCTCTCTCTCTCTCTCTCTCTTTTTTAAATATTTTATTGACTTTTTACAGAGAGGAAGGGAGAAGGATAGAGAGTTAGAAATATCAATGAGAGAGAATCATCGATCAGCTGCCTCCTGCACGCCCTCCACTGTGGATGTGCCCGCAAGCAAGGCACATGCCTTTGACCGGAATCGAACCTGGGACCCTTCAGTCCGCAGGCCGATGCTCTATCCACTGAGCCAAACCGGCTTTGGCAGTGCAAGGTCTCTTTAAATCAGGAGTCAGATGCCTTATGGTAGCTTCGGGGGGCCTTATATTCCAGGGAGGCCTTATTATCGGGGAGGCCTTATTTTGGGGAGGATGCCTTATATTACAGCGAGAGGCAAAACTGGAAGTAGGTCTTATTTTCGGGGGATGTCTTACTTTCAGGGGAAACGGGGTGTGTGGCTCAGAGTCCAAATCCCTTACCTACTAGATCACAGTCACTCTCCAACCTCTTTGACCCTCTTTGGCCTTAGGAACGACTGGACTCCCTCCGGCACTGCTTCCCGGAGGGCCTGTCTGCTCATCTTCCAAGCCCCACCAGAAGGGTCCTTCCCCATTGCTGCTGCTGAACCATTGTCTCTCCCTTCTCCTGCAAGTCAACAAAACCTTTCCACTGAAGATCCCTACAAAACTGCCCTCTACGCTTTCAATTCTCCCGCTGTTCGGTGAAGGAGTTGGGGAGGGAAGATGTCCAAGTGTCCCTTGGTGCTAAATTTCAGGAATACAACGTGAGTAACCCGGCACCCTGGGGTGGTGGGGAAGGAGACGTTTCCAGCACATCCGCATGAGAAGGGAAGGATGTCTTTTGAGAGCAGACTTTGAAGCTGGAAATTTCAAAAAGGCCGGGGAAGCTGTAGGGTGGGGATGTGGACAAGGAGGGCGAGGAGAACCTAGGCAAGGCGTTGGGGAAGAACTTGTTAAGACGTTCACGTTCAGCCTGAAGGCAACGAAGAGTTGCTGAAGGGTTTCAGCCGGAGTGTGACGGGACCCAACTTGCTCTCAGAAAGATGACTCTGGCTGCTGTGCAGAGGATGGGAGGGAGTAGGGAGCAGACCCAGAGCAGACTAAGAGCAGTTGGAGTGGGAGCATGGGGCTAGGTCTGGAGGTCCTACGAGGAGGGATCAGGATTTTGACTCGGTGACTGGCTAGATGTGGCTGGGGTGCCGGGTGAGAAGAGAAACCGGACAAGGCCCACGTTCCTCTGGTGTGGGTAACCGGATGAGCAGGAAGGGTTGTTGAGCACCTTTTCTGTGCTGGGAACTAAAGAATAACAGACCAACGGGGTCTCCCTCACAGAGCTCATACTGCCGATAAACGAGTACATTCTAGATCAGTGGCTCCCAACCTTTCTAATGCCGAGATCCTTTAATACAGTTCCTCATGTTGTGGTGACCCCCAACCATACTTCATAACCGTAATTTTGCTATTGTTATGAATTATAATGTAAATACCTGTGTTTTCCGATGGTTTTAGGCGACCCCTGTGAAAGTGTGGTTCTATCCCAAAGGGGTCGCGACCCATAGGTTGAGAACCACTGTTCTAGACCTTCATGCTTTCTGCAAGGGCAATAAGCAGTGCCGGATGGAGAATCCACAGCGGGGAGTGGCATCTCAGCGGAGGAGGAGCTACTAGAGCTGAGACCTGGAGAATGAACACGGCACCAGCCCAGGGAAGATGAGTCCCAGGAGCGGCTCCAGCTAGTGCACCGGCCGGGAGGGATGGAAGGGGCAGTGCAGCTGTAGTACATGTGGCAAAGCCAGGGAGGAGTGCTCTCCGAAGAGCCTGGAGACACTGGCGGGGGACCCTTGTTCTCTCCTCTGTGAGAGGGACAGTGGAGGGGATCCCCTTCCTCTGGCACAATCTAACCCCTCCTCCAGAGAGAGCCCCAGAGCCCACGTCCTCCTCAGCTCGTGAGGACCCTGTCTCATGATTCTTCACTCCATCTGCTTCACTCCACCTGTTTTACTGGCTCATCTCCTCCAGCAGTGAACACCCCTAAGCCGCTGCCGTTTTTAAAAACCTCCCTGGATGGGTTATGGCTTGAAATCCCAGCCAGCTAGCACGGCTGTGTCAAGATGAGAAAAAAGCCGATTTTTCTTTGCTGTGGCCTTCCGCAGTTTGTGAGAAGCACCTGGTCATTAAACCCCAAGATGGTGAGCTCCCCTGAATTCAAACAGCCCCTCTGTCCAAACTGCAAGACAAGCTACTCTCAAGGCTACCTTCTTGCAGAGCCCTCTTCCCTGCTGTTTTCAGAACTAAGGGATAATCCCACCGAGAAGCCTCTACTTGGTAGAAAACTCCCTTCCCCCCCTCTTTTGAACTCTTCATGACTGTGGCTCTAAGCATGTTTTATAGCTTGGGAAAAATACTGATAGGACACCTCCCAAGGAGATCTACCAGGACTATCTCCTGAATAAAACACACCAAAAAACAAAAAAACTACAAACCCCCTGATGTCTGCTCAGTTTCAGCTCCCAAATCCTACCCTCTTCCTTGTCACCTAGCAACAGTAGCCATTACTGTTGGCTAAAAGGGGACGTTGCCTTTTGTTTCTTGCCCTTGTATTGATTAGCAATGCACTGGCCCTTTCCCTTTGGGAAAAGTAAAATAAGCTTCCTCTCTGTGTCTTTTCTTCTTTTTTTTTTTTAAATTAAATCTTTATTGTTGCAAGTATTACATAGGTCCCTCTTCTCCGCCTCTGCGCTCCCCTCCACCCCCGCACTGACCCCTTCTAGCCCACCCCCTCTGCTTCTCTTCTTTTAGCTGTGGATTCTTTCATGGCCCATGTCAGTGGCCAACCTAATACTTAAAGTCAAGATGCTTATGGCAATATGTTGTCACGGTCCCAACCTGGAAGCAAGGTGAGTGTCCGTGAGTAGGGGATGGTCGAGTGACTTGTGGTTCACCCTATTGACAAGGGTCTGAGCAGGAACAAACTGGGTGGACCGGGTCACACAGCACGCCGTGCTGAGTGGATACACATTGACGGATTACAGAGAAATGAATGGAAGGGTTCCACAAGACAGTGGATTCCATGGTGGTGATGCTGGCAGTGGCTTTGCCTTTATTTTCTTCCTTAGAGTTTGGCTTTTTTCAATCTTGCTTTTTAGTTTGAAAGGAAAAAGGTGAAGTGACCTTTAGGAGATCTCTTTTCTGGCCTCTCAGATCGTTAATTATTCCCGTCTTCTCCTGAGTGTGTCCTCCCCGAGGCATTCATCATGCTGCAATGGAACTTAGTTGCTTGCATGCCTTCCTCCATGGTATTCATCTCTGCTCCCCGTGTCAGGCAGACAGTAAGTGTCAGGTAATTATTGGGTGGGTGGATGGAGAGATGGAGGGATGGATGCACAGGTTACTTACTTCTTTTTTGTGATTTTCCCAAAATATTATCTGTACTTCACTCAGAGATCATTGCGCATTATTTTTTGGATTTTTTGTTTCTTATGCCTGTGTCATTTCTTTCACGAGACCGTGAGATACCTGAGGGGAAGGTTAGTATCTGTTCCAGTGTAGCTGCTCTTGCAAAGCCGAGTCTTTTCTTTTGTTTGTTTTTTTTTAATATATTTTATTATTGATTTCAGAGAGGAAGGGAGAGGGAGAGAGAGGCAGAAACATCAATGATGAGAATCACTGATCAATTGCCTCCTGTACTCCCCCACCCTCCCACACTGGGGACCGAGCCTGCAACGCAAACATGTGCCCTGACTGGGCATTGAACCGTGACCTCGTGGTTCATGGGTCAACATTCAACCACTGAACCATGCCAGTGAGGCAGAGAGCCGAGTCTTTACACACATGATTTTACTGAGTGCTCACACAGTTATTTGTGGCAGACACTGATATATATACATATATATAGACACACACACACACCAGCTTCACTGAGATGTAATTCACAACCATACAGTTCACCCATAAAAAAGCACGCAATCCAACGCTCTTTATTATTTTCATAGTTAAAAATATCCCAAAATGAAACCTCCATCCATTAGCAGTCACTCCCCGTTTCCTCCCAGTCTCAGCCCACCGCCAGCCCTGGGAAACGCCAGGATACTTTCTGTCTCTGGATTTGCCTCTTCTGGACATCGCACGTAAACGGGTTTGTACACTACGCTGTCTTTTGTGACTGCTGTTCACGTAAAAACATTCAAACCTGTAAGGAATTTTTGTGAGTTTATTTGAGCCAAACTGTCGGACAATTGCCGCCGGGAAGCAGAATCTCATCATGTTGGGATAATGCTTCAGAGAACGGCGTTTTTCTCACCTTGTTTTATATATTAACATCAAAAGAGAAGATGTAAGTGTGTTACATGAAATCCACCGGTGACAGACTAGAGAGGTGGGAGAAAGCAAAGGGGCGGGGGAGGGGGAGCAGGAAAAGCTGTGGGAGCCAATAAAAAGTAAAATGACAGACACATACTTCTTTTACGTAGGTTAACGTAGGTGGGTACAGGATAGTTAACAGTCAACAATAAACATGGTAACAATGAAGGAATTTGTGGTATCTGTCCTGATGCCTAGAGCACTGGTTGTATCCTGAGCGGGTCCGGAAAAAAGGGAAGTTGCAAGTAACCTTGACATTTCTATGATATGTTGTCACAGATGCAAAAAGACAGATAGGCTCAATTAAGGCAAAGGTTGACCTTGTCAGGGAAGATACTGGCCTAGGAGGTGACTACCCACCGTAACTGCTTTTAGTTCAAGTTTTAACTTCAGACCATCCTTTGTGGTGACTTTAGGTCTTTGAGTTTGCAAGACTGTCAGGCAGTCCTCCCCTGAGCTTGTCAGGTTAGCATGTGGCTCCTTTCGTCCACACTGGCTTCTTGTACTTAGCATGATGTTTTCAAGATTCACTGTAGCATGTACTCGTACTTTTAAAAAAATATATATTATTGATTTTTTTTTTTTTTTTTTACAGAGAGGAAGAGAGGAATAGAGTTAGAAACATCGATGAGAGAGAGACATCCATCAGCTGCCTCCTGCAGGCCCCCCACTGGGGATGTGCCCACAACTAACCGAACCTGGGACCTTTCAGTCTGCCGGCCAAGGCTCTATCTACCGAGCCAAACCAGTTTTGCTATGTACTTGTACTTTTGTTGTTGTTGTTGCTGAATAGTATTGCATTGTATGGACATCACAGTTACCAAGTCCTGGGCAGGGCAGAGTGGGTGGTGGGCAGGGCACAGTGGAATGGAGTTTCTCCAACCTTCTTGGGGATCTTGATAACATGCAGATTCTATATCCGTAGGCAAAAAGGGTGGGCCAGACACGCTGAACGGCCAAGAAGCTCCCAGGTTATACTGGGGAACGCAGAGGATTTTCACCAGCAGGGCAGGGAATTTGGAACTCACCCGCGCTAAACGAGATGACCTTGCCTTTAACCCTGCCGTCCCCAAGGTCACCTCATTCTACTGGGGGCAGTTCTTTCTAGACATCAGATTTCAAATGAGAAGTCAGTATAGTGAGTATGAATTAGAACAAGAGTAGCAGCTACTTTTGAGGGATGATTTGGTCCAACTCTGAGAGGAGCTTACTGAATGCTCCTTCTTTTCTCCGAGCCTGTGTCTGTGTCAGAGTCAGACCGTGGGGCAGGAAGCTGCACTGCCAGCGTGAGAAGCTATCCTGGGCAGCATGCACATCCCCACCCCTCTTGGATGCTCCTCTCTGCTTGTGGCCATCAGACTTTCATGACAGCCTCCTTTTCCCAGGCTCTCAGACACTGGGTGGCTGAATATGCTTCGTGTCAACATGAAGTGAATTAGGGTTGGCGAACTGCTTTATCACCTTCAAGGGCCGTCCACCAGAGGCAGGCTTGTTGAGTCTATGGCACATGGTCTGTGTATTAGTTTGGGTCCTCCAAGAAGCAGACACCAAGAGGGGATGAGGTGTGCAAGAGATTTATTGGGGAAATGCCTGTGAAGGATGAAGGAGGTGAGACTAGAAGTAGGCAGGGAGTGCTTTTAATTAAACCATGATGGGTATCCTGTGAGATAATCATATCATGAGGCCCAGGTGAGGCTGAAAAGGGACTCAATCATCTCAGTACCCTTCTCATGGGACCCCACATGTAATCATATTTCCTTAAAAATTTCCTAATGGCCCTAACTGGTTTGGCTCAGTTGGATAGAGTGTCAGCCTGTGGACTGGTCAAAGACATGTACCTTGGTTTCTGGCACATCCCCAGTAGGGGGTGTGCAGGAGACAGCTGATCGATGTTTCTAGTTCTCTATCCTTCTCCCTTCCTCTCTATATAAAAAAAATAAAATAAAAAATAAAAAATATATTTTTAAAAATTTCCTGATGTAGGTCTGACACCTGTCCTGGGAAAACAGGAAGGAAGCATTGGGTCAGAGAAACTTCAGACTGCAGCACAGTTTTGAGAAAATATTGCCCCGGTAGATGGGAAGTCCTAGTAGGATATCCACTAGAAGGGTTCCATGACAGGTAGGAGTAGGTGGGCACTCGGACCTCCACCCTGCTCATCATTGGCTGGAACAGCTTGGGGACGTGTAGTCCTCCAGTGAACAAGATGGTGAAGCCCAAGGGCAACAGCTGTCAATCAAGTCCACCCCTACAGCAGGTTGCCTTGAGGAGTCAGGAGCAGCATGCTTTCATGGCTCTCCATTTTCTACCAACTACCAGCGGTCAGCTGTTACTAACAGACTGAGGCCAGTTCCAGGGGAAGGTCCGTGAGTAGCCAGCATCCAGCATCCAGCCTGGGGCCCTGAACTGGAAGATGGCAGTAATGAATCTCCTCATTTCTTCCCTTGACCTCTACAGATGGTGGTGGTTTTTTGTTCTTTTTTTTTTGTTTTTTTAGACCAGTTTCAGATGGTTAACACCTTGGTCTTTGGTCATGTCGCACACATGATAAGTACTGATTTGAGGTCTCAAAATGATGTCTGACACACAGTGGGTGCTCATCAAATGATGGTTTATTCTTAGACTTTTCTAACTGTAAGGGCCATCAAGGTGTCAGACAGATTAGCAGCTCACAATGTGGAGAGGACAGACAGGAAGGAAAGAATGTCTTCTCTGCAGCGGGCAGGTGCTGGGTCCCTCTCCCTTAAAGGACTTTATTGAGCCCATCATACAGATGGGGGAGGACCAGAGATATGACCACGGCTGCGCAAAGTTTGCAGTTGTTTTGAACTTGGGGTCTGTGCCAAACCTCTAAGATCTCAAAGAGGCTGTCTGTGGACAAGGAAGGGTCTTCCTTCCTGATGGGGCAGGAGCATTGTTGCCTCTAGGAAATGGGGCTCTTGTAGAAAGAATTGGCCTCCTGCTTGGAGGATGGGGCTGGGTTTCCCCTGCTCTTACCTTTAAAAGTCTCTAGACTCAAAGCTCTTTCCGCCAGGTTTACAAACACAGACACTTGTTTCTTATCTTTCTCCTCAATAAGGGCAGGTTTGTTCTCTGAATGTTTAGCTCACGGTTCAGTCCACAACATTCCCCGGAGCAGAGAGAGCCCGGCTCCTGGGAATGCCACATAAAGTGTGTTGAATGACAAATGAGTGAATCCAGAAGGCAGATATTTTACCTGCGGGAAGCCGCCCATTGTCTTCACTAGCAGAGAGGTGTGGACAGGAATCCCTGAAGGCTGGTGACCTTTAAGCTCTGGCAAAGGTCAGAGCTATGCACCTACTGTTTAGTGGAGATAATGGTAGCTGAAGCAACTTCCCTACCAGTCTTGTAAATCTTTACTGATAAGATAGTCAGCTTGTTACTGGAAATTGCCTGCCTAAAGGCTATGGGTGTATCCCAAACCTGAATGAAAGGAATGGCAAGGCCAGAGCAAACCGGGAGTCCTTTCTTAGGCTTCCGTCTGGCCTCCAATATTATTTCTTATCTTTTTCATTTGCTCGCAGCTTCCTCCAGAGTACAAACTTGAACCCTGAACCATGCGTACAAACACACACACACACACACACAAATGGTGGGATACTCGCATTTACCTTTCTGCTGTACAGCAAAATCCTCAGCTACAGAGGTTCACGTTTGTACCCATCTCCTCACTTAAAAAAATGTTTATTGATTTCAGAGAGGAAGATAGGGGGAGAGAGAGAGAGAAACATCAATGATGAGAGAGAATCATTGATCAGCTGTCTCCTACATGCCTCACACTGGGGATTGAGCCTGCAATCGGGGCATGTATCCTGACTGGGAACTGAATCCTGACCTCCTGGTTCGTAGGTCGACGCTCAACCATTGACCCATACTATTTGGCCCCACCTCCTTACTTTTAACATTTTTCTTCTTTCTCTTCCCAACCCTGGACACATTCTTTCCCTTGCCAGGTCATACCACCTATTAAGTGCAGACACACAGAGAGTAGGTTCTGCCCCAGGGAAACAAAACATTGCACCCCTCTTGTCCCCAATACAGGCGGGTTTATTCTGACATGCTCAGGCCTCCTTCTAGATCACTGGCCAAGCAATTTTCCCAGCCTCTGCCACTTCCCTTTAGCCCTGATCAAGTCCTGTTCAGGTTTTGCAGTCCTGGAGTGCAGCTGCCTACTTTGGTGGATATGCATGTCCCTCCCTTGTAAAACTAAGTGATTGGAGTTCCTGCAGATCCCACCGGTCAGCCACGCCAACACACCACTTGGGTCCTCACCACCGCCGCCGTGCAGTTGGAATTGATCACACCTTTTCAGCTGTACTTCAGTCCTGAATTAATTTTTTTAAATATATTTTATTGATTTTTTACAGAGAGGAAGGGAGAAAGATAGAGAGCTAGAAACATCGATCAGCTGCCTCTTGCACATCCCCCACTAGGGATGTGCCCGCAACCAAGGCACGTGCCCTTGACCGAAATCAAACCTGGGACCTTTCAGTCCGCAGGCCAACACTCTATCCACTGAGCCAACCCGGTTTTGGTCTGAATTAATCTTTAAACACTTCCAAATATGGAGGCTAATCACCAATTTTTTATTTTGGGGGCCTGTTGGATTCAATTTTTTTATTTAACATGATATTTCTATACCGTTACTGTCGAATGCTAGAAGAAGGCTCTTCCCGAGGTCAGACAGCAGACTTTGCATTTATGTTCCTTTTTGGTGGATTTTTAATGACCATTTTTGGTTTGTGAGCTTAGTTTTCTTGGGCCAGGCCTTTACAATAATGCTTGTCCACGTGTGGAGCTGAAGGAACCCTTATGTCCGCATGAACTTCTTCGGCCTTCTCAATTTCCATGCCCCCTTTCTACCCTGGTGCTCCTGGGCTTTTCCTTGTTGCTGGGGAACTCAATCACTGTGGACCTCTTGGGTACTGCAGTCAGACACACATATTTTTTCTTGGAAGATGTATTTCCCAATCAGCCTGGGAACTAATAAGAATTCTGAAAACACCATCTATTGTGAAAGCTATTTTTGATACACCAGACGAGGATCCAAACTACAATCCACTACCTGAGGAGCGGCCAGGACGCTTCCCCTGGGGTGAGCGCCAGCGCCAATGCGGGTAAAGCAGCAGTGCCAACAATGAGAGGCAGCTGGGAAGGACTCAAGACACACCCATTGGGATTCTTTTATCCTTTGTGTTGCAAAAGTGTGGACACTTTGGACAGCTTGACAGATTTTAACTCCAGAGGCACTTAATGAAACGGTATACTGATTAATCCTGAAGACATTTCCAGCATTTTGCTGGTGGCTCCTCACTGCACTGGTGCTGAACAGGCCACTCCATTTGGGATAGTCATCTTCTGAGGAGAATATAGAATTACTAGAAAATATATAAAGCTTTCCTTTTCTGTCACACAAGATGATCAGGCGTACCCTTTTCAACATTCTGATATTTTTACATCTGAATGACTAATCTCGGAGGCTCAGTTTCTTGTCTATAAATGGGGGATTAATAGTATCAAATTGCTTAGAGGATTAAATAAAAAATAAACAAATAAATAAAACTAAGTGATAACATTGTGTTTAGATGTAAACCATGTATTTTTTTGTTTATTTCCAAGAAACTTGGGACCCATCTTTGACTCGTTCCCTCTTACTTCCCACATCCAGTTAATCACAAGCCACTTCCTCCATCTCCATGGCCACCACCTTAGTGGCCATCTCCTTCCAGGCTCCTTTGTAGCCATCCTCTAATACTGTTGCTGCTGTTGTTTTTTTCAAAATATATTATTTTTAACAAAATTTTTTTTAGAGAGGAAGGGAGAGAGATAGACAAGTAGAAACATCGATGAGAGAGAAACATCATCGATCAGCTGCCTCCTGCATACCCCTACTAGGGAAAAAAGCCCAAAACCCAGGCAGGTACCAGGAATCAAATCAGTGACCTCTTGGTTCATGGATCAAAGCTCAACCACTGAGAACACTAGCTGGTTCTACCCTCTAATACTTTTGCATTCTTCAGCTAGCTTTTCTTTTCTTTTTTTTTTTAAATGTATTTTGAACCAAGGTGCTTCCCTCTTAAAATCCTTCAGCTCTGCCTTTTGATCTCAGGATAAAGTCCAAACTGTTTCAAGTCCCCAAGAGCAGGCTGTGTTTTCCACCTCCCCCAGAATGTGGGAGTCTCCAACTCCAGCTCACTCCCTGCTCAGGGTCTTTACACATGCTGTTCTCTGTCCTGTTTTCAGTTAGGTAACTTTTCTCTCTTCAGAGAAATGTAGCTTGGTAATAATAACAACCAACACTTCTACAAACATTCACAGGTGTTTGTGTGTATTAGCTTTTTCTCACAATGAACCAGTTTATTATACATGTATTTTTTTACATTTAAAAGATATATATTCTTATTGATTTCAGAGAGGAAGAGAGAGGGGGAAAGAGACAGAAACAAAGAACCTTGAAGGTGTAGGGCCTCCCCAAAATGCACCACTTCGGAACATGAATAATTTTGAGCCCAAAACAATTGATACCCTGAAAGCTCATGAGAAACTTTTACCCCCTCCCTTAAAGAATTTAATTGGGGTACCTGCCCATAATAAGAGTTATCACCAGAAATAACTTCTTATGACCTATCTACAGGTCAGGGCAAATTTCTAATTACTGCACATCTGCTCATCTTATTGTCTTGCAAATGACCTTGTTCCCCTCAGAAGGTCCCAGGTGCCTTACCCCCTCCCTACCTAGCTCAAAATATCAAATATACCTCTTTTTTCCCTTTTTGTCTCTGACTCATGTGTGTTAGAAGGGTAAAGAAAAATGTCTTCCTCTCCCAGAGTTGGTGCCGTGAGCAGGACACCTTACCAGCCAGGTACTGCTCACTCTGAACTGCTACAGTAGAAAGATCCTGGGACCTCAAACATGAGCCAGCAAAAAAAGGTAAGGATTCTTGCCAAGTCAGACTCTCCGATTTCTACCTACAGAGTCTGGTAGAAGCAGAGTGGTGAGAGTCCTCTTATTTTGTGTTTTCTAAATTTAGATCAGCAGGAGAAAATATTTATGGAGCTAGCTCCTTGGGCTTTGTGACTCTGGTTATTTGGTATGAGTATTCTCTGTTTTTATCGCTCTTTTCCTCTCAGAGATGGGCACTGTTGTGTCTGTTATGTCATTTGTCTTTTTTTGATTGGGTGATTTGAAAGAGAGAGGGAGAGAAACATTGATCTGTTGTCCCACTTGTTTATGCATTCATTGGTTAATTATTATTATTTTAATTTTTTTAAATCCTCACTTGAGGACATGCTTAAAGAGAGGAAGGGGGAGAGGGAGGGAATTATCCATAGGCTGCCCTCAGCACATACCCCAATTGGGAAATGAATCTGCAACCCAGTTATATACCCTGAAGCAAATTGGCAAACCACTGGGGCACAGGTTGATGCTCAGCTAACTGAGCCATTCGGCTGGGCCATTGGTTGATGTGACCTGATCAAGGATGTGACCTGACCAGGGAGAGAGCCCACAATCTTGGCGTATAACTCTTGAAACATTTGTCAGCAAGAAAAATAACTAGGTTTGATTAAATTTTCACAAGTAATCGAAACATAATTAAGAAAAAGTAAATGAAATAGTATAAAAAGAATAAAAGATTTTATTAGGTGAACACTTGAACAATCATTAAATTTTGTAGGTACTTCAAAATGGTTTCCTAGTCCAGCCAGTGTGGCTCAGCCAGTAAGCATCAACCCAGGAACCAAGAGGTCGCTGGTCAAATTCCTGGTCAGGGCATTTGTCCCGCTTGTGGGCTCAATTCCTGGTAGGGGCTGCAAGGAGGCAGCCAATCTCTTATCAACGTTCCTATCTCGTTCCTATCTCTCTATCTCTCTCCCTTCCCCTCTCTCTAAAAATCAATAAAAACACATTTTTAAAAAATGGTTTCCTAAATCTCTTCGACAACTCAAAACGTCAAAGTTTGCTAAGCTAAACTAATTGATGGATATTCATCACCAATCCAGAGCATTTCCCAATAAGATAAAATGATGACATATTAATTACTGAACATAGATTTACCTACTTTTGGCTTCCTTCTACAGAAGAAATAAAGAAATTTGGATCTATCAGTAAATGTGACTTGTACTTTACTGAAAGATTGTACTATGAAAAAGCATTATTTCTGGAAGTTATGCAATGTATTTATAAATTTATTGATCTAAAGAATACTGGTGTAACAGGTAGTTTACAACTACTTAGTTTTCATCAGAAATTAAGATTTCTAACTAACATGGAAAGAAATAACATGTATTTTCAGAAAACAGAGGTATGAAAATACATTTTTTAAAAAATATATTTTATTGATTTTTTACAGAGAGGAAGGGAGAGGGATAGAAAGTCAGAAACATTGATGAGAGACATCGATCAGCCGCCTCCTGCACGCCTCTCACTGGAGTTGTGCCTGCAAGCAAGGTACATGCCCCCAACCGAAATCGAACCTGGGACCTTTCAGTCCGCAGGCTGACACTCTATCCACTGAGCCAAACCGGTCTTGTCTGAAAATACATTTTTGAAAAATATATTTTTATTGATTTCAGAGAGGAAGGGAGAGGAGAGAAAGACAGAAATATCAATTGGCTGTCTCTTGCATGTGCCCTTAACCAGAACTGAATCTGGGACCCTTCAGTCCGCAAGCCAACACTTTATCCATTGAGCCAAACCAGCTAGGGCATGAAAGTATATTTTTGAAGGAATTAAAAGAAAATGGCTTATCCTAAGATAAGTTGATTATTTCTGAATGGGTAAGAGAACAAGAAGAAAATTAAAAGGAACAAAGACAGTTATAAAAGGTTTGTGAAAAGAAATCTTGAGAAAGAATTTTATGTGTGATCAAATTGGATAGGACTGAATGAAGGTGTGTTTTTTAAAGCTTTAATACCAATAGTGTGCTTAACTTAATATTCTCTCACCTGCTAAAATGACAAAATTTTCTTGGGACTATTGGTCTTGTTCCTGCTAAGATAATGTGAAAAGTTTTCTACTAAAAAAAAACACACAAAGATTTTGTGTTTTACCAAAATAATTTTGTTTGTAATCAGAAAGAAAACAGAATCTTCTCAAGAGTAAGAGCTAACTTTCTGTATTTGGAATCCTCTAGGTCAGTGGTCAGCAAACTCATTAGTCAACAGAGCCAAATATCAATAGTACAACGATTGAAATTTCTTTTGAGAGCCAAATTTTTAAACTTAAACTTCTTCTAACGCCACTTCTTCCAAATAGACTCGCCCAGGCTGTGGCATTTAGTGGAAGAGCCACACTCAAAGGGCCAAAGAGCCTCATGTGGCTCTTGAGCCGCAGTTTGCTGACCACTGTTTTCATGCAAAGGCAGCAGCAATAAAATCTATAAAGATATGGCACATGCGAATGAAGTCCATTTTGCTTCTGCAAAAATGTCCCCTCAATGCCAGATTTTTGCCATCTTGATGTCTGTGTAACATGCCAGCAGTCTGATCCTGAACCAGAGAAACTGGGATGGGGAAACAATAGCTGTAAGTTAGATGAATAGCCAGGGTGACGAGAGATCCAAATTGGACGCTTGGTTCTACTGGGATCTCTGGAAAAACACCATTTTTTAAAACCCCACTTCTTTTAAGTTTTACATCTCTTCACCCACCATAGTGCACTTAAGTTGGCTTTCATTCAACTGCCACTTGGTATGGGGTTATCAACATGCTTTAAAAAAAAAAATATATATATATATATATATATATATATATATATATATAAAATAATCCTCACCTAAGGACATTTTCCCACTTATTTTTAGAGAGAGTGGAAGGGAGAGGGAAAGACAGAGAGAAACACTAATATAAGAGAGACACATTCATCGGTTGCCTCCCACATGTCCCCATCCAGGGTTAGGAGCCTGAGACTGAGGTACATGCTCTTGACCGGAATCGAACCTGGGATCCTTCAGTCCGCAGGCCTATGTTCTATCCACTGAGCCAAAATGGCAATATATCTTTTATTGATTTCAGAGAGGAAGGGAGAAGAAGAGAGGGATAGAAACATCAATGATGAGAGAATCATTGACTGATTGCCTCCTACAGGCTCCACATGGGGGATCAAGCCCCCAACCCAGGCACATGGCCTGACTGGAATCTAACCATGATTTCCCAGTTCATAGGTAAATGCCTTACCTCAGCCGAGCTGGCCAGGCCTCAATATGTTCCTATTGCCTGTATATTTTCCACATGGATTGAAGCCTTGCGCTGCTACAAGGCTGATACCTTCACAGTGGCAAATAAACTGTTAGAAAAAATGTATTTCCCACGTGGGGTATACCTTCCACAATCTCTAGCGATCAAGGCACCCATTTCACTGAGAAAATCATGCAAACCTTGGTAGGAAGTCTTACAAACTTCTTGGAATTATCATCAGGCCAGGTCTACAAACTGATGGAAAAACTGGATTCAAGCAGAACAAGTCTTAATTACATGTGACCTAATGAATTGATGAGAATGATTACAATTTTTAAGATCGCTTGTTTGAAACATTGCTAGCTTTTTAATTTTTTTTCCAGATATAAGAAAAATTTCCTTTTAAATTAACTATGACTTATAGCGATTTGGCAAATTATACCTTTATAAACAGAACTGAAACATTTTTTTCTTCCTACTTGATCTCTTCAGAATTCAGAAACTTTCAGTGAGTATTCTTATTTTCATGGCAATACTGCTTTTTTTGCATAAGTTCAATAACAAATCGTTCTCCTTGTAACACAGCACAAATGGAATCTGGGTATTTTACAAATGTAGTATATTTTGGGGACCTTAAGAAGAGAAGAATTAGCCCAAGTCTAAAGGTATTGCAAGCAAAATCTGACGGCAAGTTCTTGTCTTAAGCTTTTGTGGCCTCAAAAGGCCATTTAAAGTTCAATCTGTAGGTTACTAATGAAAAATTCCAGAAATGCATATGTAGAAGAGCTTATATGATAAATTGCTATCTTGTTGTAATTATACACACACAGGCCAAGATTACTAGACTAGACTTATTTTACTAACAAATTAGTCTTAACTTGAGAATAGGTCTATCCTTGGTAAAAATGGAGATTTTTTTTCCCCATTGGTTCTAGAGACGGAGGAAGTGAGAAGGAGAGAAACATTGATTGGTTGCCTCACATACGGATTCCAATTGAGAATCAAACCCAAAACCTGGGTTTGTGCCCTGATGGGGAATTGAACCCAATGCCCTTCCCTTCACAGGATGACGCACTAACCACTGAACCATACCAGCCAGGGCAAAATGGAGATGAGTTTAGAGGGAAAATTATGTTTCAGTAATACACGTTTGTGGATATTGGATTCTAGTAATGCTCATTGTCTTTGGGGGTTTTTGTTTTCTACCCATAAACTGGACTAGATGCTGAATTCTTCTAATTTCCTCCTCTAGTTTGCTATGACTCTGCAAACTAATGATTCCAATTTTTCTGCCAACCTTCTATCTTGTAACCATTGAGAACTAAACTATCCTTTTCCCAAATCCATGCAAGCTAAAGTGTGACAACTTGTAATAAATTTCAGAAAAATCACCACAACATCTCACATATGGACAATTTTCATGCCTGTTGTAGACAGATCACCGGAAACATGCAAACTGTAATCAAGGAAAATTTATCAGATTAAACTGCCTAACTTCACTCCAGCCAAAGATGATTCCAGACAGATACCTAGAAATCTTCTTGACTGGCTGCTTTGAGAACTCAGAGATGGGATTATAGTCTGCTCTAAGCATTAACCATCGTTTTTCTTTTGTTTACACAGATACGCTTATTAAATTCTTAGTTGTGTACCCTAGGCCTCACTTTGGGAGCCCACCCCCGCATTACTATCCTGAAAGGAGACACAACTGTTTAACCGCACTGACCTATTCTCAAGACTAAGACTGGTTTAGTGAGATAAGGAACAATCTTCTAAACCCTAGTTCAGGAATGTGAAACTTCTTGGAAAGTTTCAAAGGCGGCTCTAAAGTCTGTCAGAACAGGCTTCTCCAAGATAGGCCACTGTGGCATGTGAATTATTTTGAGCTGAAAGCAATAGAGAGCCTGCGGGCTAGGGACAAACTTTTACTCTCATCTCTTAAAGAATTTAAATTGGACACCTTGCTTATACTAAGAGTTATTACCAGATTTAACTTTTTACAACCTACCTGGAGGGTAGGCAAACATCTAATTACTCAACATCTGCTCTTCTTATTGTCCTGCAGCTGACCCTCTTTCCCCTTTGAAGCCCTAAGGCATCTTATTTCATCTAAACTCAGAATATCTCATACAGGTTATTTTAACTTTCTGTCTCTGAACCTTTTGTGTGTGTGTGTGTGTGTGTGTGTGTGTGTGTCTGATTCTCTCATGTATATGAAGGTTCTATACTTACATATATCATTACATTTATTTTTCTTGTTAATCTGTCTCATGTCAATTTAATTATTAGACCAGCTGAAATAAAGTTTCTTTCTCTGCCCCCAGCCTCAGAGCCTAGACACTAACCCCATTTTACATAGAAAGTATTTTTGTGCCCTTAAATGTCAACTAACCTTCCAGAAATGCCACTACCACATAAATAGAGGGATGATTGTATTTTGTTTTATGAAACCTAACCGAAATTTGTTCAGTGCTAGAAAACTCCATCACCCCTAGATACTGCTACAATTGTAGCTGTCCATGCCTGATGATTTTACCACTGGGTCCCTATATATTCTGAGCACTTCAGAATGCTTCCTTCTGGATTTGGGCCCAATCATTTGCATACTCGATCTATTATATAATTATAATTTGTGTCGCCTTCGTTTTACAACTAGGCAATACACTGTTTATAAATATTATGCGTGTGGGTGGGTTGAATTATCTATGAATTCTATTGCCGCAGAGGCGAGGTCTTTGCCATAGCATTCCAGCGGCCAGAGAGGCCCTTGGTTCTGGCGCAGGCTGCCCCGCGGGAGGGGGTGGGGGGGCGGTCCTCCGCACGCTAGGGGTCGCTGTGGCACCGCGCAGCCGCGCCGGGTCTCTCGCGTGGCTGCCCCGCCTCGGGCCCCCGGGCCGAGTGGGCGGGCACGACTGCGCCCAGGTCGCGAGGCGCCCTTCGACCAGCAGCGCCCGGGGCGGGTATAAATGGAGCGGTGGCTCCCCCCAGCCGCCTCTCTCCGCCCCGGGTCGCCGCAGCCTCTCCCGCTTTCGGGCTCAGTAGCCTGAAGAAGGAAAAAAAAAAAAAAAAAAAAAAAAAAAAAGAGAAAAAGATTAAAAAAAAAACAAACTCGAAAACGCTCTAAAAATCCGAAAAAAGAAAAAAAAAAAGAGAGAGAAAGGAAAATCAGAGAAAGAAAAAGCGAATCCTCCTCGGAGCACCCGCGGGGAAGTCACTTTTGCACGCTTCCGGCCTGCCCGCCGCCGCTGCCGCACCTGGGCGTCCGTCGCGGTCCCTGTCTGTCGGTCCGGGGGTGAGCCGCCCGCGTCCACGCGCCTCCTCCGCGCCTCCGCGCCTCCGCGCCGCCGCCGCCGCCGCCCGCGCCGCGTGGCAGCCCCGCGCCCCCGCCCCCCGCGCCGTCCTCCCCGCGCACCACGTGTCCGCGCTGCCCTTCGCGGCCCGGCGTGAAGGCGGCTGCGCGCTCGGCCCCCCAGGCTTGCCGCGCCGACACCGACAAATATTTTGCATCCCTCGTCCCCGGCTGCT